>JAJPUD010001520.1:302851-313438 GCA_023553655.1 Myrmecobius fasciatus | reverse complement strand
GGACCCAGAAAACTAAACTCCAAGAGCTCTTCGGTGGATCACCTGAGATCTCCAGCCACTCCAGCCCCCTCCAGCTGGGAGAGGGCGGGTTCTTGACCCGGGACGAAGGAGGCGGGGCTGGCTTTGTTTCCGCCAATGGAAGCGCGCGTGGGTGCAGCGAGCAGGCAGTCGGAAGCGGGTCGCTGAGTGAGCACCCCGCCGGGTCCCGTGCTCGATCCCCCGAAGGAGGCTGCGACTGGGGTGGGAAAGGGCGGAGTCCGGCCAGCCCGCGCCCGCGGGGAGGGAGCCACATGGAGGGCAGCCTGGGCCGGAGCGTGTGCATCCTGACCGGGGCCTCTCGGGGCTTCGGCCGCTGCCTGGCCCTGCTGCTGGCCTCGAGGCTGGCCGCCGGCTCGGCGCTGATGCTGAGTGCCCGCAACTCGGAGGCCCTGAAGGCCCTGTCTGCCGAGCTGGGGGCGGCGCATCCCGATTTGCGGGTGCTGTGCGTGGCGGCCGACCTGGGCAGCGAGGCCGGGCTGCGGCGGCTGACGGAGGCTCTGCGGGAGCTGCCCAGGCCGCCGGACCTGCAGCGGCTCCTGCTGATCAACAACGCCGGTAACGGCCTTGGGAGTGGGGGAGGAGGGGCAGTGTGCGGGGCGGACCGGAGGGGAGCCGGGCAGAGCCGCGCTGGGCCCTGTAGTTTTTTTCCGCTCCCCTTGGAATGGACCTCTCTCCCTTAAGCATTCGTTGGGTTCTTAGGACAGAATTGGAAGGGCCCTCAGTAGCCGTCTAGTATTACCCAGAATCCTCTCGGTGCTCCTGGGGCACCGGGCCATTCCAGGTTCTGACGCTGGCCTTGAGCGTCAGTTGGCCTCTGTGCAGTTCCCCCATTGTGCTTCTTGTCCTGCCTAGGGGGTCAAACAATTAGTCCGAACCCTGGGGTCTTGAAAACAGCCGTCCAGTCCCAAAACAGCCCAGTTCCTTCAATTAATCATTTGGCCTTGTTAGTCTGAAAACAAATAACCGAAATTACAGGTTATTCAACAGCTCTTAACTCTGAAAGTACCAAAGAGCTCACACAAGTTATCACAACCACGGTTAACTCTGAAAACCAAAATAAACTCAAAGAGCTAACATTATCTCGCTTTATCCTCACAGCAACCCTGAGAGAGAAGATCTATTTACACATGAGGAACCTGGGAGGACAGGGTTAAATAAATTGGCCAAAATCCCACTGCTAGTAACTGAAGCGGAATTTAAACTTAAGATTCCTGAATTCACGTCCAGCTCTCTAGCCAGTGAGCTCCCTAGCTGGACAATGGGACTGCCACCTCTATATGTGGAGACAAGTTCTGCCAGTGCAATCAAAGAAAGATTGCCTTAGTTTGTTTGGCTTCCACTTTCCTCTGCTGATCCATATTGAGCCCACTAAAACTCTTAGATCTCCTTCTAACCTCTACAAGAGGGATTCAATCTTTTAATGGATGATGGACTGTTTGCAATGTGGGACCCTTTTCCAATATGTTTTTAAATGAATAAAATATACAAGATTGCCAAGAGAACCAATTATCTCAAAATAGGGCAATGGTCAAAATCAGGGGAAAAAATGTTCAGGACCTCAGATTAAAAATGGTTTACATTAAGCTTCCTTTCATGGAAAAACCATTGAATCATAAAAAATAGACTTCCTGCCCCTTTCCAGGTTCTGGAAGCAAATCTCAAGGGCATTGGGAAGGGGTTCCTGGCCAGGCCATATAAAATTTCTGAGGGTTTGATTTTTAATTTTTTTAAGGTACCTTAGGAGATGTGTCTAAATATGTTGTGGACTTTGCTGACCCAGCAGAAGTCAATGGCTACTGGGCCCTGAATGTGACCTCCACCCTTTGCCTAACTGCGGGGGTCCTCAGGGCCTTCCCTCCCAGCCCTGGCCTGAAACGAACTGTGGTCAACATCTCCTCCCTATGTGCTGTGCAACCCTTCAAGAGCTGGAGCCTCTACTGTGCTGGCAAGGCTGCCCGAAACATGATGTTCAGAGTCCTGGCAAAGGAAGAACCCAATGTGCGAGTGCTGAATTATGCCCCAGGTAAGAGGCCATTTGGTCACCTCCCTGGCTCTGAGTGGGGAGCCAGGTACCTCCTGTTCTTTTCTCCACACCCAGAGTAGAGCTCCCTTGACATCCATTATTCCCTGTGGGCAAGTCCTTCCTGCAGAAAGCCAAGGGGCTTTGAAGGATGTAATCTGGCTGGGGTGGAGCAACTCTTGGAAATCATTTGGAGGATGAGGCTAGTGACAGTGCAGTTTTAGAAAGGAAACGTCCCCTTGTCTAGTTGCACCACCCCCTTATAGAAACAGCCTCTCCCTCCCAAGCGCACTGTCTGATCATTAGCAGACACCTTGTCCTCCCTCCTATTGCTGGATCATAGATTTAGAGCTAGAGGGTACCTTGGAGGCCCAGTCTTTTTGCAGAGGAATATACTGAGGCACAGACCTGCCCGGGATCACCCTGGTAGTTAATTGTCTGAGGAAGCATTTGAACTCGGGTCTTCTGGACTCTTAAGTCCAGTGCTCTTTCCATTAGGAAATATTGCCTCTCCTTGGTGAGTAGCTAACAACTTGCCTGTGCATCAGTGGCAATCATAGCTGAAAAAACACAACCCCCCAAATCATGTATTAAGTACCCACTGTGGGCAATAGCCATCATTGGGCCACTTACTGGGTGCCACCCCCGGGTGTCATTAGTCCCCTGGTGACTAGGGGGAGGGGAAAAGACCCCCAAGAAGTGGAAGGCTTGGTCCCTATCCTCAGGACTCAGAATGGCAATAATCAATAGCAAGCATGTTTTTCAAGGCTTGCTGAGCGCATTTACCTGTGTGCTCTCATTTGATCATCAGCATGACCGGGGGAAGTAGAGGAAAGCTGGGATTGCCTTAGTTCAGTCATCCAATCAAGGGCCCAGGGCAGGATTGGGACTCAGACTGTCCCGATGCCGAGGCTAGCCCTCTCTCCCCTCTCCCATCTGGCTGTATAATGGGGAGAGGGGTCAGTGGCTCAGAGGCTCAGTCCTATTCCAGTCTTCCTTTGCCCTGGTCTCCCCATCCACCCCCACCTACTCATGGGCCCCAGCCAGGGGTCTTACTAGACCTTTGTCCTTTCTTCTGTTCCCTCAGGCCCTCTGGAAACAGACATGCAGAAGGAAGGCAGAGAGAAAAGCAAGGACTCCGATGTACGGGAGACTCTGAACAAGCTCAAGGACAACCAGTCCCTGCTGGATTGCTCCGTCTCTGCCCAGAAGCTCCTGGACCTGCTGCAGCGGGACACTTTTGAGTCGGGGGCCCACATCGATTTCTTTGATGAGTAGGACTGGCTGCCCTGCACCATCTGCATACCTCCCACCTTCCCCTGCCATCCTCCGCTCTTCCCAAGTGCCTGGTAGAGGATATACCTCTTAACCTTTCAGACAGGGGGATCTATGACTTAGCCAGGTTGTCATGGCCAGAGCTGGGATTCCCAATCCAGGGCTCTCCACTCTGCCATGATGTGCCTTCTCCATTTTCTTTGAATTTTTATCTGGTTTCCACTAATACTGACTCTTTTCTCCATTCTGTCTTGTCCCTTTCTTCCCCTTCCTAAAGAGCCCACTGGGTGTCCGGCCTACTAAGTGCAGTTTACTGAGAATGGGAGTGTTAGGGATTTAGTGAAGGGAATTCAGCAGTGGGGGGATAAAAAGAGAGACCATGTTGAAAGGAGAGTGGATTCTCCGACTCCCTCAGAGAGTCAGAGAGTCACAGTGCTTACAATGCCAGGCCTGCAGTCAGCAAGCTCTGAGTTCAAATCCAGCCACTGACATTTACCTGAGATTCTGGACAAGTCACCTCATGTCTGTACCTCAAGCTGCTCCCTAAGACCTGAATCTGAATCCCTAACCTGGTTACCATCTGCCTTGATCAAGTGAGCTCTCACATTGGACTCCATGCTGAAATTACATGGCATTTCTGTATGAAAGGGAAAAGGGAGAGAGGGGAAGGAAGGAAGAAAGGAAGGAAAGAAGAAAGATGCTGAATTCTCTCTCCTTTTCTTTTTACTTCTATCCCTGGTATAAGTTGTAAGATCCGTCAGGGTGGAAATGTGTTTCTGGTTTCCTTTTTAGTGACTGCCCCCAGTCTCAGAGAATGCAATAAATGCTGAGAAAGTATTTTGTGTGTGTGTATGTGTGTTTGTGTATCCCTCCACTCATTCATGGAAGTATTTACTGAAGGATTGTACTGTTTTGTTATTGTTATTGTACTGGGGCAGATACAAAAACGTAAATGAAAATCCTTTTCTCAAAGAGCTTACATTCTATCAGGGAAAATACACATGTGTGTTAAACATGATTTTTTTTTCTTTTTAAAATAATAGTTTTTTATTTTCAAAATATATGCAAAGATAGTTTTCAACATTTACCTTTGCAAAATCTTGTGTTCCAATTTTTTTCTCATATCCCCTCCCCTAGACAGCAAGTAATCCAATATAGGTTAAACGTGTAATTCTTCTATACATATTTCCACAATTATGTTGCACAAGAACAATCAGAACAAAAAGAAAAAATAACAAAAAAGGTGAAAATACTATGTTGTGCTCCACATTCAGTCCCCACAATTTCTCTCTGGATGCAGATGGCTCTCTCCATCCCAAGTCTATTGGAATGGGCCTGAATTATCTCATTCTTGAAAAGAGCCACTTCCATCAGAATTGAGCATCTCGTAATCCTGTTTCAACATGATTTTTCACTCATATAGGGAACTCCTGGATATGAGGACATTCCCTTCATCATTGTAGCTGGCAGCTCCTCTCTAACTGACAGCCTTCGAGAGTTTTCTAAAGCACCGAGATCACTGTTCTGTGCCCAGGGCCTCATATCCAGGATGTGTCAGACAAAGGACTTGATCCCTCATCTTCTTGAATCTCAGTCCAGTTCTCTCCACTAGACCATAGGATATTTCATGATTATATAAGAAGATACAAAATAAATATAAGATTAGGGGGTCAAAACTGCAGAATAGAAAATCCCACATAGACCATCAGCATTTCTATCATGAGAGAATTGTGGGGATTGAGTGAACTCATCACACTGACACTGTCTTGTGACTCAATTCTGAAGCTAGCTCAGTTCCCTTCCTTTTAATTATTTCTGTCTCATGAGAAAACTTTATTCAGTTATGGTAATTGTAAGAGCTTTGCCTTGTGCAGCTGTGAAGCTGAACCATCAGTACTTACTGCTTTGACACCCTTAACTCAGTATATATAGGCTAGGCCCATCAGAAACCCAGTCAGATCTGAAAATTGATACAAAGAGTTTTTTCACAAATATACATCTTAAAAACCCATATGTTTTATTTGAAACTGGCCCCATACTACTCAATCGGTTATTGTTTCCTTACTCCTTTGATTGAATATGGTCACTTAGGAGAATAAGACACTTCTTTTTTATTTCAGGGAATTTCATCTATTGACTCTTCCCCGCTCCCAGCTCAGAAAATCGATAATCTTTTCTCCATTTAGAAATCAGATTACCTTGTTTTTTTCTCCCAATTAATTGATAAAATTTAATTAATTTGCTCTATTAGATCGATTATTTTTTAATGTATGCAAAATCTGCCTCCCTGTTTCAGTGTCCAGTCCATGGTTATACAATTGGTGTGCATTTGCTTAATAAATCAATACGCTCGGAAGTTCAAACCTTGGTTTCCTAAATTATTTTATCTTTAACCTGATAGTTTTTGGCAAGCCCAGCTAGGTCCAGTCAGGACTCTGACCCACTACCTCCAAAAGCTTCTTAGAATACTCTGGCTAATCTTTCAGCAAAGGATTTTTTCTGTGGAAGGCTACCCTCAGGGATCAGACTCCCCTTGATTTGATTTCTTCTAAGCTAAGGTAAGGTTTATTCTCCTGCTGCTGGGAATTATTCCCTTTAAGGAAAGGATGGGTTCCAATAATAGTAAAATATCAAAGCATTCCCTGTGATTACAGTTTCTTTTGGCATGAGTCTAGGGAAAGAGCATGCTGTTATATTGACACCTCTTGGAGAAATTCTTATTGGCCTGAAAATTCCCGTACAGGAGTGGAGAGGATGACTAAAAAGAGATCTTAAATTATTCTAAAATATATAAGAGTACAAATAGATTATACAAAATTGAGCTGAAGAAGAGACTTAATTATGGAGGAGGGAAACTAATGTGTTTATCTTAAATGGTTTTTTTTCCTGTCTTTAATATTTCTTTGTAATATGCAGAAAAAAATAGCTTGTGTATGTTTAGTAGTTAGCACAGTGGATAAAACACTGGTCCTGGAGTCTTTCTGAGTGTAAATCTTGCTTCAGATACTTACTAACTGTGTGACCCTGGGCAAATAATTTGACCCTGTTTGCCTCAGTTTCCTCATCTGAAACATGAGTTGGAGAAGGAAATGGCAAACCACTCCAGTATCTTTGGCTAGAAAACTCCATCTGGGGTCCCAAGAATCAGACAATTCACAAATGACTGAACAACAACAAAACAAGATAGAAAAGGCGAGGACTTGCCTTAACTGTCCCAAATTCCCCTCCAAACAACTTTAAAGGCCCAAAGGGCCACCCTATTATATAATTTCCTTTCTGAACAAGGTTAATCCTGCACCTCACTTTCGATATCTTGTGACTATGATCGTCAGATATGCCTCATGCCTTAAATCAAACAGAGCTAAGAGAATTTTCCCTCTGTTATGTCAGATAAATTTATGTCCTTGAAGAGATGAATCCTGACATTACTATAACTATGTTTCTCCTTTTCATTTTATAGCAAATTTCTATAATCAGAGCAGGTGAACGGGAGAAATTTTGTAAGTACAATACTAAATATATTAGTAGTTTGATACTGGAGCATCTTTGAGTCATTACAATAAGATGCAAATATAAAAAATTTTACCATCTTAACTTGTTTTTGTTCAAATTATAATATAGAGATAGTTTCCTCTGAAGAGAGGGGAAGGATTAGACAAAGTATTAAGGCAAAGATATAAATGTTTTCTAATTAAATAGAATAGTAAATCTTGGACAGTAATAATATTGGATTATTTTTGTAGGATATATACTTCCAAATTATTTTAATGGGAAATTCAGGCTTTGATAATATTGTGAATCGAAGAGTAAAAGTTAAAAAAATAAGATAAACTGAGGCTCAGAGTTTTGACCATGATCAATTTAATGGTAAAGCTCAAATCTACCAGTAAATTTTAAAGTTCAGCTTTTTCAGTAAGTTGACATTCTGAATGAGGGGGACAGTCTTCTTTGATAGGCTTTAGGAACTCCAGAACAAAGAACAGAATGGGATGGGATTGGAGACAACATGATTGGTTAGAAGTTTGATAATGGTGTGGAAGGTGGGGCTAGCAATGACCCCTTCTTGCCTTCCTATGACTAAGCAGTGCGGATAGTTTGAGTCTACCTAAAAGATTACTGATAATTGCCCAGACTTTTGATTAGCAAACCAGATATCCTTGAAGGATGGCTTGGGGGTATAACAGCATTAGACCTGACTTCCTTGTGTTCCCATGAATCATCCAAAGTTAGCAAAATTTCTTAAGGCAAGAATAGATCAGTGATTAGCAAGAGAACAGAATGTCTGAACTTAATCCATTATGTGTCAACTGAATTCTGAACTAAGACCAGAGGCTGAGAAGCCTGACTTAAGCAGTTACAGGGCAAAATTAGATAATTGTAAATAGGATTAATAAAAAAAAAAGATGTAGAATCAATCTTAGAAATCAGGGCACCATTCAGGTGGAAAAGAGGAGGGAAAGCATTCCAGGCATGGGACTGAAAATGCCCTAAGCTAGCAAGATAGACTAAGAAATAGCAGTCAGATGGGAAACCTAGGAAGAAAAAATAGTGTCCTGGAAAGCTAAAGGAATGAGTAATCCAGAAGATGTTTGTCCCCAGTGTCAAAGGCTTCAGAGAGTCAAGAAGGATGAAGATGGAAAAAGACTGCAAAATTCTGCAAGAGATCATTGACAACTTTGGAGAGAAGGGTTTGGATTGAATGTTGAGTTAAAAAGCCTGACTGTAGAATGTTCAGGAGTGAGTGGGAGGTGGAAGTCCTGAATGTAGATGGCCTTCCCAAGCAGGTTAGCCACAACAGGGAGGAGAGATATGGGAAGGTAGTTGGGATGGAAAGATCTAATGAAGGGGGTCTTTTGAGGATAGGAAAAGGCAGGCACATATTTGTAGGGAGCAGGAAAGCTGCCAGTAGACTGAAGACAAGTGAGCGAGTGGGGAATGGTAGGGAGGAGAGTCTGCCAGAAGAGATGGAATTGAATGGAATCAATTATTCAGGCCTTGGGGTTTGCTCTTCATGTAAAATGGAGGTGAAAGGGGAGATGGTGACAGAACTTGTTTGAGTGAGAGTAGATGAGGAGGAACAGAGAAGGAGATCTAGGTAAATGGCTTCAATTTCTTGTAGATTTTCAGCTGAGAGAATGGGGAGAGAGAGCCAATGGGAAGTTTAAGGAGGGATGAAAAAATCTGGCAGAGCTGTTGTGGTGAGTGGGATAGTGAGTTGATAAGGGAAGTGTGAAAGGATTATCTGGCAGCACCAAGAGCCCAGTTGAATTTTTACAACATAAATTTCTAGTACATCCAGTCAGAACAGTGGCAGAATTTTCTCCACCCTCATTCAGCAGCACATGTGTCAGAGTGAAGTCAGCAGATGGGGAGTGATCCAAGGCTGAGAGTTGGTAAGGCACAGTTATATGATAAAGGGCCAATGGACTCAAAAGAACGGTGTAGCCTTGAATTTGTTCCCCAAGGGGTTAACATGGGGAAATGAGCAGAGATTGGCTAGTTCTGGGCTGAAGGCCTGGGAGAGAACTGCAGGGATGAGGGATGGCAGGTCATGGTGTGGATGTCAAGTAGGGTTTGGTATTGGAAAGCAGAGGGAGGGGTGGAATGCTAATTGGTTGTGATCAGATGATTTCAGAGTTTATGAACATGAAAGTGGGATATTAGTGGGTGATAATGATTATCTTTGGGTGTGGCTGAAAAGGAGGGGAAGAGCAGGTCATGGAAAATTAGTAGGTTGACTCAGGTTTTTGAGGGAGTGTCAATATGGATGTTGAAGCCCCCTGGTTGGAGGAACTGGGGGGCCGGGGATGAAACGATATTGGGAAGATTAGTAGTAGACTAAGGAAGGAACTAAGTGCAAAAAGGATACTGAAAATTCCCCCCTTATTGGAGAGATACAGTCCGAAGATGTGTCTCAGGGTGGAGTGGTCAGACCACCTATTGGTATTGTGATAACAGTGGACATTTCAGGAAGGAGTGTTTGGAATTAAGGAAGGAGAAAAAGATAGTGTCCCTCAACTTGCGAGGAAAATGAGAACTAGGGGTACCTGGGGTTCCTTCTATCTAGATTCCACTGGGAAACCCTAGTAAATTTGAAGGCAAGGACTAATCAGGAGTAAAAGGAGAAAATATAGCAGTAGAGGGTTGGAAACATTCTCCCTCTATATATTCCTCAGTTCAGGAATTTTTAATGATTGGGAGTAAAAGGAGCTTTCCATGTACCCATTATAGAAATCATTCCTGTATTTGAGAAAATCAAAGGATATATAAAATTTGTCCAAATTTTATATATCCCAGAGGAAGGAAGTAATTTAATATGCAGAAATATGATTATACAATTAGGATTGGAATTAAAGGTGTTAAATCAGTAGATAATGGTTAAAATTGGGCTCTAAAAGAGTATATCAAACACAATTGGTTTCACAGAGAAACTTGTCCTTCCTTATAGGGAAGTAGGAGGGAAAGGAGGAAAAGAAAGGGATAGACTAATAGAAGGGAAAATAGAAAAATTAGGGGAAAGGTATAAAAAAGAGGGAGGGGCTCTAAAGGGGGGAGGACTGTTAGAGAGAGGTGCTTATCAAAAACAAAATACTGGGGAGGGGGGAAGGGAGAAAGGGGAAAAAGAAGAAAAAAACAATTTTGGGTAAATAGGAAATACAGATTTAGTTATTTTAATTGTGAATGTGAATGGGATGAACTCTCCCATAAAACAGAAGCAGATAGCAGACTGGATTAAAAGCCAGAATCCTACAATATGTTTCCATATTGTTTACAAGAAACACATCTAAAACACAGAGATATATACAGAGTGAAGGTAAAGGGCTGGAGCAGAATCTTTTATGCTTCAGGTGAACAAAAAAAAGTAGGGTAGCAATCCTTATCTCAGATCAAGTAAAAGCAAAAATAGATCTAATTAAAAGAGATAAGGAAGGAAACTATATTTTACTAAAGGGTACCATAATGAAGTGGTATCAATACTAAACATATATGCACCAAGTGGTATAGCATCCAAATTCCTAGAGGAGAAACTAACAGAGATGCAAGGAGAAATAGATAGCAAAACTATATTAGTGGGGATCTCAACCTTGCTCTCTCAGAATTAGATAAATCAAACCACAAAATAATTTTAAAAAAATAAAAAAGTTAGGGAGGTAAACAAAATGTTAGAAAAGTTAGGTATGACAGCTCTTAACAAAACACTTAACAAAAGGTCAAGAATTTCAAGGGAATTAATGAAAAAAAAAAAAAAAAAA
>JAJPUD010001520.1:290996-302751 GCA_023553655.1 Myrmecobius fasciatus | reverse complement strand
AAAAAAAAAAAAAAAAAAAGGCTGATGAAGGTGGCCTTGCTGTACCAGATCTAAAACTATATTATAAAGCAGTGGTTGTCAAAATCATTTGGTATTGGCTAAGAAATAGAGCAGTAGAGCAGTGGCATAGGATAGGATATCAGTACAAACTAGGTAGTAACTTTAGCAATTTAGTGTTTGATAAACCCAAAGACCCCAGCTTTTGGGATAAGTACTCACTATTTGGCAAAAACTGCTGGGGAAAATGGAACCTAGTATGGAATATAAGAAATGACCAGCAGGATGATTTCAGAGAGGCTTGGAGAGACTTGCATGAGCTGATGCTGAGTGAAATGAGCAGAACCAGGAGATCATTATACACGGCAACAACAATACTATATGATGATCAATTCTGATAGACATGGCTCTCTTCAACAATGAAATGTTTCAAACCAGTTCCAATTGTTCAGTGAAGAAAGCCATATACACCCAGAGAAAGGGATATGAAATGTGGTCCACAACATAACACTTTCATGCTCTCTATTGATGTTTGCTTGCATTGTGTTTCCTTTCTCAGATATTTTTTGTTCATGTAGATACGATTTTTCTTGCACAGCAAGATAAGTATGGAAATATGTATACATATATTCGACTTGTCAAGTATTTTAATATAATTAACATGGACTTCCTGCCACCTAGGGGAGGGGAGGGGACTAGGGGGGGAAATTTGTAATGGAAAGCTTTGTAAGGGTCAGTGTTGAAGAATTACCCATACCTATGTTATGCAAATAAAAAGCTTTAATAAAAAAAAATAAAAGGGAATTCCTAAAATCTCTAATATAATAAGAAGGAAATGGGGAAATAATCAAAGTTCTACATGTTGGTTTCTTCCCAGAGTCTTTCTCCCTTTGGGTGACTTGTGAAAAGGATGCCATTGCAAAACTTCTCAAAACTGAAAAGTAAAAGATCATAAAGGGACTGAAGATATCATCTGTCCTCTCCACATCTGTCTGCCTCCATCTTCATGAAGGAGCAGGGTGATCTCCATCAATGAGGAGAGAGTCCATCTCATTGGGTTGGGAGGCTTCTGTTATATGACCTTTCCAAAACAACCAAAGCTCTATGCTATTCCCACCACATAGAAATACTATTAAAGAAAAGATAAGGGAGAGAGAACTGACAACAGCTTTTATTATAGTTTTCATTTACTATGCCCAGTCATCCCTCCCAGACCAGCCATATGAAGGACTAATGGAAGCAGAGTACATTAGGCCAGGGGGAAAGAGGTCAGGGGATTTTTCTTCTCTCTTCATCTCAACAGGCACGGAGGGCCTCGGTCAGATCAACAGAACTAGCCTTTAATGGGCAATCCCCAGTCCTGTATAGTGAAAGACAAAACTCGGGAAGAGGAAATATGTGGTTTGGGGCAAAGTTCAATCCCTCAAGGGCTTTCTTTTGTGAATTAGGTTTTTTAAAATTTGCTCAATAGATGGGGGGTGGAAAGAATAGAAGGTAATATGTATATATATGCATATATATATGTATGCACACATATGTTGTTGCTCAATAGATTCAGATGCACCTGATTCTTTGTGGGTTTCTTTTGAAGTTTTTTTGGCAAAGATACTGGAGTGATTTGCTATTTCCCTCTCTGGCTCATTTGGCAGGCGAGGAAACTGAGGCAAACAGTCAAATGATTTGCCCAGGCAACACATATTAACATCTGAAGCCAGATTTGAACTCAGGTCTTCCTGACTCCAGGAATTTGCTTTCCACAATGTGGGTGTATGTATATGTATAAGTCAGAAATGCTACTGAGGGAGATGATGTGTAAGGGGAAGGGAGAACATTCAACATGTAAGGAGTATAAAAGGTTGGGTTTCCACAGATATTGTCAAAATAGGATAAAGAGAATGGTAAAATAATGTTAAGATATCTCCAACCAATCACCTGTGAGTCAAAGAACTGGTTAAACAACAAAGTTCCTGACAAAGGGACTGGGGTTAAAGTGACCCAAACTAGCTAAGGTCAATGACCAGGAAGAAGCCTTTTGACATATGGAATAGGTATGTAAAGGGGAATGTAAATCTAACCTAATTGTCATCCAAATGATAAATCTGACCAATTATAACTCTGTAAACCAACCTAATAGTCATTCAGATGGTAAATTCTACCACTTGTAGCTAATTCTGACTGTAAATCTGACCAATCCTAACCTTAAATGGATGAGTATAGTATAAAGCTTGCTCCTACATGGTACTCCATGTGTCTCATCCATCAGTATACCTGCTTCTCATGAGAATTGTTGAATAAAGGATTCTTCTCTCACTCTGAAAGATTAGCTTGGAACAGGGAAAGCAGTGAGCATTGATAGCTCATCCAGGTCTTACTTCCCAACCCAGGTGAGTTCCATGGAGTTATTTGATAACAAACAGGTCCCAATCTTTCTTTTTTCTCTTTCTCCTCAGGTTGGACTAGAAAAAATCTTGGTAGCCATTGATCTCCCTTTCCACTAGAAGGCATTTTCTGACTCTTCCTGACTAAAAAGTTCTTGCCATTCAAAAATTTTAAAGCTTACAGAGCCTATCTTCATCAGCCCCAAACGTTGGCCAGAATACTGAAGGTCTCATAATAGTATATTCTGGCCATTCCTAATGATGATACTTTATAATTTTCTCTTATCTTTTCCTCAGGTTGCCATACTCTTTCCCCAATTTTCTAACATCCTCCATATCAATATAGAGGAATACCAGGGAGATTGCTCTTATACCCTTCTGTTCCTTACTATTTCTTATCTCCATCCTCTTCTAGTTTAAGATCTGAACCCCAAAAATACTGCTTTGAGCCCCGACCTGAATTGAGCTTTTTTATACCTTACCCAGTACACTAACTTGCATGGTTCAGAATTCCATTTTAATCTTCCTTTTCTTCAGCAAATAAAATGGATTGGTTTGCCATTTCCTTCTATACATCACTTTACAGATAGGGAAATTGAAGCAGATACAGTTAAGTGAATTGCCCAGGGTCACACAGCTAATAAGTCTGAAATTGGATTGGACTAGGGAAGAAGAGTTTTCCTGACTCTATGCCTGATTCTAACTACTACACCACCTCACTATATAATATCCTATACCTTACATGTATGTGTATATATAGCATATTCATAGGTGTATATAAATATAAATATATATGTTTTCTCTGGTTTCTGTTTTGCTATAGACTTAGCTATTGTGGAGTTGACATTTAGTGGAAAGGGCATCAAGCCTTGGTTATATATCTTGGGGCTATTCCTTTCCTTGTTAAGAAATATATAGCAAGAATTTCACTTGAATCAAAAAATTATGTCACCTAGACTGATGACATTTAAAGGAAAATATGGATATAATTCTATCCCACTACTCTGTCCCTCTGAGAACAGGTTGGCCATCTGCTGGTCCCAACTTCCTGTTTCTATTCCTGGAAGGAATCATAAGTCTTCCTTGGAGAAGAGTGTGGGGAGATACTAAAGATGCAGCTAGAGACCATATCATGTGTCTGAGTTATCCATGACTTCCCATGATGCAAACATCAAAATTGAGAACCATCTTGTCCAGAGTGAAATCTTGTAATGGAGGTGTTCTAGACAGCATGTAGGGATCTGGTTGGAGTTTATTTTTATGAAAGCCAAGTTAGTGCTGCCAGAGCAAGATTTCTGGATCTGGTTCAAGGAATCAAACATTAAGAAAGGTGAGAATTCATTAGACTTTGAAAGAGAATGATCCCCAGAATCTAATTCTCCTAATGACCATTACTCCTATTAGCCCTGGGGGTGGGTAGGCAGTGGGCTGGGAGGTCACCACTATGTCCTTTTGTCCTAAAGGGGAAAGCTTGGCTGCTAGGCAAGTCCAGACCACAAAAAGGGAAAGGAGGGAATCCCAGCAGGTCCCTGGTAAAACATGGGTGCTCAGCAGGTCGTGCTCTCCGGCGTCAGCTGATGGTCATGTACATGTAGAACAGATACAATGATTTTGTCAGGGAAGGAAGGTTTTGAGCTCTGATATTGGAAATCAGGAAGGGCCTTTGAGCAGAAGGGAGAGCTAAGTCTCTGCATCTCCTCCCCATCATGGCTTCTCCAGCTTCCATGCCTCCAGAAGGGAGCTTTTCCTCAATCTTCCTTCCTTCAGAGAAGACTTCTCACTTCTATTATAGTTTATGCGTGTTGGCTTGTGATCTCCCCCACTGGAAGATGAGCTGCTTGAGGGCAAAGACCCTGTTTTTGCCTTCATTTACATCCTTACCACTTAGGCCAGTGCCTGGTACTTAATCAATGCTCCTCTAGGAAGCCTTTCCTGATCCTCCTAATCAGGAGGGAGATTTTCCTTCCACCTAGTTTCTAGAAGGGATTGGAGAAGTGTGTTCCAGAGCAATAAATTTGGAGGAATATGGTCTTAGTTTGAGTCCCAACCTTGTTTCTTGAGTCATTGAATCATAAGTTCAGTTTCCTCTTTTGTAAAATGCATATAACAAGACACAATCCACTTTAGAGGATTCTTATGGGAGGCACCCACCATATTGGTATTGCATTAAATATTCCCTTGGCTCTAGAGACAGAATATCTGAGTTTAAATATCAGCTCCAGATGGATGGTCCCAACAAGTCACTTCTCTCTGGATCTCAATTTCCTCATTTGCAAAATGAGTGTTGGACTAGATGGATTCTGAAATCCCTGTCAGTTATAGAGTGATAAAGGTGTGCTGCTAAGTGAACCATGGTACAAACACGTCAGCTTATATTATGTTTGTCTCTTATCTACCTGTTCATTTGTTTTTTATAAATTTTTATACTGTTATTTCCAAATTCTCTCTCTAACCCCTCTACCTCTTGAGAAGGCAAGCAACATGGTATCAGTTATACATGTGAAATCATGAGAAGTGTTTCCCTTTTAGTCATGCTGCCAAAAACAGAAAGAAAAGTAAGAAAAATTACAAAAAATTGCTTCAATCAACATTCAAAATTTGTCAATTCTCTGACAAGAGAGCCATTTCTTATCACGAGTCCTTTTCATTTGACTTGGAACATTGTCTTGATCAGAATAGCTAAATCATTCCCAGTTGATCATCCTTACAATATTACTGTTCCTTTGTATGATGGTCTCCTGCTTCTGCTCATTTCACTTTGCATCAGTTCATGTAAATCTTTCTGGGATTTCTGAAACAACCCCCCTCATTTCTTTTAGCACAATAATATTCTGTTCCAATCATAAACTACCATTTGTTCATATGCCTGCCTCTCATGCACTTGACTTAGTTTCCTCTCTTATAAAAAAAACATTCAATTAATAATCAAGAATCTGGGACAGCATTAATTTGGGTTTCTCCTCCAATGGCTCAGAACACCTTTGGATGGATTGTGTTATCTATGTTTGTGATTCTGATTTATGATGAGGAAAATGTAGCCCCTGCCTTCAGGGAGGCACTTACGTGATGGGAGAAATATAGTTTCTTTATTTAGATAATCCCAAAGTCGACCAAGGGAGAGAGAACTCAGGAAAATAGTCATGAGATAGACAAAGATGCTAAGAAACTTCTGTCCTTTGGTAGCCCCATTTTTGACTTTGGTCTCATAGGGTTCTTCCCATTTTCAAGTTAATAATATTACAAAGAAGGGTAGGGAGTTGAGAATGAAGGATAACAGGGATCAATCACGCTTTAACATTAGGGGAAGGAGAAAGGAACTTTTTTTGGGTAAAGAGCAATTAGTTCAAGGTCTCAGAAGCCTGCATGGGATGCCAAGAGGCTTTCCAAATCCTTAGGGGTCCAGAAGAACCAAACAGAATTGTCTTAGGTCTCAATGTCAAGTAAATTTTGCTTTCTAATGGTCACCCTCTTTTTTTTTCTTCTTTTCTCTTGCTCCTCTCTGGTGCTCCTCATGTCCTCTGGACACAGACATGGATCCAATAGCCAAGGCATACAGGAAAGTAGCCTAAAATCAACCGTATGTAACAACAGCTGTCTCCAAGGGGAAGTGGGGTCTAGAGGACTACACTGTGTCTGACCAGAAATCGTTGAAGCTGTTGCTTTCTGGGACCCATGTTGATTTCTTTGATAAATAGGTTATTCATGTCCTCCAGCATTTCTTTTCTGCTGTCTGGGGCAAAGCCAACCAAACACAGCCATTTGAGTACCCAGAAGGGATTGCAGACTCTGAGTAGTTTCTTAGCTGGCATCACCCCCAGGAAATAGATTAAAAAAAAATCAGGGCAACCATTCTTGATTTCTCCCCTGGCTCTGCTTCTTACTCTTTGGACTTCCACTCAGGTTTCTGTGGCTCTCTTGTGTATTATCCTTCCCAGATGTGGAATGGAAGTTCTTGCAGTGTAAGAACTCTTCCTCTTTGCATTTATATTCTTAGAGTTAGCACAATGCCTGACCTGGCCCATGGTGAGTTCCTCGTTTAGCAAAAAGGGAATTTTCTTTTCTGATCCCTAGGAGATCTCATAGCCAAGAATGAGACAGTTGTGGTTTGTGTACTCTCAGGAAAAGATATTACTATGACATGAACAGTGGCAGCAAATGAATTTTTTCCTGTTTTCTTGAAAATGGAAAAACCTGATTTCTGTGTAGTTATTCTTTTTATCCCATTTTCCCCTTGCAAAGAGATGACTACATGATGATATTGGAATATAGTGAAAGGCAGGAGGGCATAATGGACATCTTACATTTTGGAATTGAGAAAATCTAGAACACCTGTCTGACTTTGAGCAAGTTATTTTGATGAGGTCCCAAATGTGTTGGGCAGAGAGAAACTGAAGAATTAATCCTTGAGGCAAACAGGGAAAAGACACAGATCAGTTTAGCTCCATGGTCCCAACTGTATGGGATGGTGACTGTTATCCAAATTAAAATCAGAGACTAGAAAGGCAAAAAGCAAAAAAGGATTTATTATGATCTCATGAAAAAGGGCAATTCCTTTTATTTTCAGAATTTCAAATTTGGTATTTAATTGAGGGTTTTTAAGTTGTTCTTTTTCTAGCTTTTTTAGTTGCAGGCCCAATTCATTGATTTTTCCATTTTTATTTTATGCAAATAAGCATCTAGAGATGAAATTTCTCCCTTATAACCACTTTGGCTGTATCCTACAAATTTTGGTGTGTTTCATTGTCATTCTCTTGCATGAAATTATTGCTTGTATCTATGATTTGCTGTTTCATCCATTCATTCTTTAGGATTAGATTATTTAATTTATTTTCTCTGGGCCTGATATTGCATGTGATTTTTATTGCATCATGATCTGAAAAAAAAATGCATTTACTATTTCTGCCTTTCTACATTTGATTTTGAGGTTATACCCTAACACATGGTCAGTTTTTATATAAGTTCCATGAAATGATGAGAAAAAAGTAAACTCCTTTCTGTCTCCATTCAGTTTTCTCCAAAGATCTATCATACCTAACTTTAACATTTTGTTTACCTCCCTAACTTCTTTCTTATTTATTTTGTGGTTTGATTTATCTAATTCTGAGAGAAGAAGGTTGAAATCCCCTGCTAGTATAGTTTTGCTGTCTATTTCTTCTTGCATCTCAACTTCTGCTCTAGGAATTTCCATACTATACCACTTGGTGCATATATGTTTAGTATTGATATTGCTTCATTATCTATGGTACCCTTTAGTAAGATATAATTTTCTTCCTTATCTCTTTTAGAGATATCTGCTTTTACTTTATCTGAGATCAGGATTGCTACCCATGCTTTTTTTTTTTTAACACACACACACACACACACACACACACACACACACACACACACTTCACTTGAAGCATAATAGATTCTGCTCCAGTCCTTTACCTTCACACTGTATGTGTCACTATGCTTTAAATGTGTTCTTATAAAGAACATATTGTAGGATTCTGGCTTTTAATCCAGTCTATTATCTACTTCTGTTTTATGGGAAAGTTCATCCCATTTACATGCACAGCTAAAATAACTAATTCTGTAATTCCTGCCTTCTTATTTACCCAAAGTTATTTTTTTTTTCTGAGAAACGGCAACTCCTAAGAGGAATGACAAGTGTAAAACTGTCAAATACAAAATTATATAGATCCTTGTGCAGAAGCCCCCACTATTCCTTTTGACCTTTCCTCCCATTGGCTGGGGGATCCAGGTTTTAATTTAAATACCTGCCCCAGAAACAAAGAATATTAGTTAATAACACTCTTTACCATATAAGGTACTTAAATGCTAATGAAAAGGAGAGGAAAGTAAATTTATCTAAGATAATCAAACACCTCTAGCTATTAACTATAGCTTAGCTTGTTACTGCACAGTCTCAAATCAAAATTAGGGCATGGACGGAGGCCACATTCTTATGAGAGGTCTTCACTCAGCTCATCCCATTCACATCCTCTGAAAAAAGGAGGTCAGATAAAAATTGAAGTTATGTCAAGCCCCTGAGACCCACTTTCTATAGGGGTCTTGGGCAACCTCACCTTGCCATGTCCTGTCAGAAATCTTGGTCATGGCCCTGAGGTTAAATTCTCCCTATAAATTTACTTATGGGCCATCCCATTTACATCAGTCCCCTATGGCACTCTACCCCATGGGGTCTTTCCTCTTAACCCTCCCCCTGCCACATGGTCTCTACTAACTCCACCATGCTTTGTGGAGTCTCTCCTGACCCCACTTGTCCTCCTTATACAACTCTTAGGATACTATGTTCCTTTCAGGATTTAGCCTGCTGGCTAAGGGCTCACTCCAACCTGCAGAACTGCCCCCTTTCTCCTGGGGGATTAAGAGTTCCACCAAGGAACTTGTCTTTCCTATGCCCTCCCACTCTTTCGTATTTACCGTTCCTTGTATGTATTGTATTCTTTCATTTTGTCTAATCTCTTCTCTAAATAAATCTGCCTTTTGCCCAAGAGAATGGCCATTGAATTCAAGACTGAACCCCAACTTTTGGTGACTACCATCACCTGGTGCTATAACAGCACCATCAATTTCACTCTCCAAGCCTCAGTTTTCTTAATGAGAGCATTGGGGGGGGGGCAGCTAGTTGGTGCAGTGGATAGAGCACCAGCCCTGAAGTCAGGAGGACCCCAGGCCTCAGACACTTAACACTTCCTAACAGTGTGACCTTGGGCAAGTCACTTAACCCCAATTGGCTTAGCTTAAAAAAAAGAAAGAAAGAAAGAAAGAAAAAAAGAAAGAAATGAGGGGATTAGAAGATATGTTAACTTCCTTGGGCCTGCATTTTCTCCTCTGTAAAAGAAGAGGTTGGGCAAGATCATTTCCTTACACACTGAGATCCAAAGCACACCATTAGTCCTGAGAGTTGACCTGAGCTTGTAGAAACTATCGAATGACTTGGGTCCAGAAATCTCAATTCTTCAGGGGGATTCATAGGTGCAAAGAAGAAGAGCATGTCCCTTGAGCACTTGCAAGCCATAGAGAGAACCATGATTGCTGAGGAATCAGTCAGGTGGGCCTTGAGTCTGGCAGGGGTCCCAGGTTATATGGAGTTTTCAGACTCATCACCAGCTGGGTAATGTAGTCAGGGAATATGGAGCAGTAATTAAAGGATGGTGTGCTACAATTGTATCTTGTTCTGCTTCCCATACAAGTCTCCCTAAATAAGTTTAAAAGTAGCCAGTAAAAAGTAACAATAGCAGGAAGATTACAAAGGGGAACCTAGAAGTTCCTTACAAAGTGTCACAGAGCTAAAGGGGCCACAATGGTTCTTTTCAAACTTTCTCTTAAATTAACTAAAGGTCACATCATGGGATTGTGGGCTAAATTAGGGAAACCCATCTGGATATTTTTTTAAAATGCTCTTTTGGTCCTGCTAATTGCCTCCAAAGAAGCTCTCGATGTCCACAGCAAGACCAGCAGAACACCCAATGTTGCTGGTAACTTTGAGATGGTGTTGATAAGGTTGACAAAGAAAGACTTAAGTATTGATGGAATTTACCCCCTGGAGCAAAGAGGGAAGGGCACCCATGGGGATCAGTTTAATGTCATAGTCCTGGGCAGCCCTGCCTTACTATGCCCATCAGAAATTCAAGTCATGGCAGACTGCTGAGGTTAAATTTCCCCTATAAATCTGTCCATGGCTCACCCCATCTTTGCTCAACCCCTTTGGATTACACCCACAACAGCACTCTCTCATGGTGTCTTTATCCTCCCCCCTCCCATTCAATCTCTCTCCTCTCATACCCCACCATGCTTCTATTCCTTCTTATGCTAACTCACTCTTTTAGGATGTTAAACCCTTTAGATTAATTTGTCATCGAGGGGGATCTTCCAAAGTCACAGGGCTGTTTCCTTTCTCCAAACTAATTGTGAGTTCCACTAGGGAACTTGGACTTTCCATCATTAATTGTTAAAAAAATATATCTCTTTTCTTGCTAACTATATGCTCTCCCAAATCTATTTCATATTTACTATTCATGCTATTGTATCCCTTTGTTTTGCCCGTAACCTCTAATTACCTAATTTAATAACCTAAATAAACCTATCTTTTGCCAAAGAGAATGGCCATTGTGAATGGCCACATGACCAAACTCTTAACATTTAGTACCTTCAATCTCATCATTTAATGCTAAACCCCAAACATCATTTGGAACTAGAAATTGCTCTCAACCACAATGTTAAATAACTCCAAGATGGCACAGATAAATTAATCTGTCTCCCACCAAAATTCTATTAAAATGAGAACCCCCCCAAAACTCCAGTCCCTAAGCACTTTTTCCATCTCCTAAGAGTCCATGCTGCTTAAGTACTCCCAACTCCAATCCATGCTTATGTGATTGATTCTCCCCCTTCACATTATCTTCCCCATGCTGCTTAACTTCCTGTATCACTCCATTCCTGTTCCCATACATTTGTCTCTGTACTTTTTGTAATTTGCCCCTGTACCCCTTGAGTAACTGCTCCTTAGAGTCTTTCCTGTTCTTAAATCCAGAATTGGTCTCTGTGCATTTCCACCCCTAGGACTCCCAGTTCTGTCTGATCCCTAGTCTCTGTGATACCTCTTCTGGGACCTGTCCAGAGTTGTCATACTCTTCCCTGAGACTTGTCTTACCCAGGTTAAACAATCCCAGTTACTCCAACCTCTCCTTAACCTCAGTGCCCTTCACCACCCCGTTACTTTCCTCTGGAAGATTTCTAGCCTAAACTTTGAAATCCAGATCCTACATTTCAAATATGGTTGATAACAACAACTACTACAATAACAATATTTTCCATAATGTTTTTAGGTTTACAAACCACCCTTTACTTAGTCTCATTTTATACTCACATCATCCCTGGTAAGAGGGGGCCATTATTGTTCTCATTTTACAGAGAAGCATACAGCTAGTAAGTATCCGAGGCAGATTTTAACCCCAGCCACTGGAGTTGATCGAATTTGGTGGCGGGTAACTTAGTCCAATCAATCCCTTAGGAAGATCACTAGCAGCTGAATGGTGGATGGATTGCAGTAAAGGGAGACCCAGCAGCAGCTACTGCAGCTATCTACGCTGAGGCAATGAGGGCCGGCAGCTGAGTATCAGAAGGAAGGGGTTATATCAGATGTTGCCAACATACCATCTAGAGAGCTTGCAATTTGGATATGGGGAGGGGGAAGAAGAATAGGAACTGAGGTTGTTACCTAGGTTGCCAGCCAGGAGGACTGGATAGCATTGGAGGGAGGGAGGAGAATATGGCTAGTGGGGCCGCTAGGTGGTGCAGTGAATAGAGCACCAGCCCTGAAGTCAGGAGGACCCAATCTCCTATAATAAAATAAATATAAATATAAATATTTT
>JAJPUD010001520.1:274722-285996 GCA_023553655.1 Myrmecobius fasciatus | reverse complement strand
AAATTGGGTATGGGGAGAGAAATTCCCAGCATGTAGGAGTCTAGCTAGAATTTATTTCTATAAAATTCAAGTTAGTGCTTCCAGAATGAGATTTCTCCATGGGATTTGAGGAGCCAAGCATTAAGAAAAGTGGGAATTTATTAGGAATTGAAAGAGAAAATGTCCTGGATCGGATACTCCTAGTAACCAATACTCCTAGTTGCCACAGTGGTGGTGGTGGTGGGGTTCTGCGAGTAATAAGTGAGATGGGAATCCACCATTCTATCTTTTTGACCTAATAGGGAAGATACACTTTAGCTTGGCTATCAGGGAAGCCCTAGCCTTAAGAAAAAAGGGAGAGTGGATGATTTGAGCTTGCTGGTTTAGCCTGAGACTGCCTAATAGGTCTAGCTCTCCAGAGCCACCTGGTGGTTAGAATAAATGCATTTTTTTTTTTTTTTTTTTTAAAGTAGCTTTCCCATTTGATGGGGATAATGAGACAAATCAGGAAAGGTTCCATGTAGAATGTAATTCTTGAAATGTCTTAAAGGAAACTTTGGGATTCTGAAAGGTCAAGATGAAACCAAATGCATTTCAGACATGGGGGACAGCCCATGCAAAGGTATGGAGGTGGGAAATTGGGTATCCTATGTTGTTATTTTGTCCTTTGTTCTCAAAGAGGATCATGACATCAGGGAGGTGATGCTATGACATGCAAGGGAATTGGATTTAACTGGGTAGGCTGTCATCTGTTTCACTTGCTCCTCTGGAGCCATCTGGATCCAATGGTAAGAAATAGACAAAGTTGAGTGATCTGGATGACGGAGGTAAAATGGGAGACCTTGACCTTTTTAAATTAAGGTCTTTCCCAGGCTTCAGTTTATTATCTAAAGCAACACCCATTCAGTGATTAAGGCTGGGTGAGAAATGGCCTTTCACTTATTTAAAAAAAAATCACTCTGGGAGGGGCATAAAGAGGATGGGTGAGGGGTGTTATGGAATAGAAAGATTTGATAAATGACTTCATTGAGGCAACAACAAAGTCATGAGCCTGGATGTTTAGTGAAGCTGTTCCCCATATGTAGCATGGGGTGTCCAGTAGCTTAAAGGGAGGCAGAATAAATATCTCTAATCTCTTCTTTCCCACTCTCCAACACTTCCATCTTTCTTTGAGGGGGATATTCTGCCAGGAGGGGAAGCAGGAGTTTGAGACCAGAAGCTTCACCACTCCATTCTCCTCTTCAAAGAGAGGGGATATTGGGCTGCAATTACATCCACTTGGTCCCTTAAATATTGTTAGTTTAGAGGATATATTCTTCAGATTTAAGAGAAACTTCTTTTAAAAAAAATAGTATTTAGGGGCAGCTAGGTGTGTAGTGGATAGAGCACTAGCCCTGAAGTCAGGAGAGCCTGAGTTCAAATCTGGCCTCAAACACTTAATACTTCCTAGCTGTGTGACCCTGGGCAAGTCACTTAACCCCAATTGTCTCAGGAAAAAAATAGTATTTAATTTTTCCAAATACATGCAAAGATAGTTATCAACATTCACCTTTGCAAAAACTTTGTTTTTCAAATTTTTCTCCCTCCCTTACCTTCCTCCCCCCCAAGAGAGCAAGCAATCTGATCTAGGTTAAATATGTGCAAGTCTTCTAAACATATTTTCATATTCATGTTGCACAAGAAAAATCAGATCAAAAGAGTAAAAACCATGAGAAAGAGAAAAACCCAACTAAACAAACAGGAACAACAACTACAAACTATATTCAAGACTTGCCTCTCTTCCCACTAAATGCAGTTCCACAATGAACAGCCAGCAAATCACAAATCAACCTAGTTATCCAAATCAACAGCGAAATAAAAATCATAGAAGGTATACATACATTTGGGAATATTCTAGACAATATAAAGTCAATGGACTCTCCCATTAGGAACACTCAACTCAAACTAAAAAGAAAGTCTCAAATCCCACCCAAGAGGAAATTACTTAAATCTATAGAGTAGTAAACTAGGGATAAGTTAAAGACATGATCAAAATTATCTGCTCTTCTACATGTTGGCTTATTCCCAGTATCTTTCTCTCCCTTTAGGGACCTGAAGAGAGATTGGAACGATATGTTTTCTTTCCAGAAGCTGCAAGCCAGAAAACCATGATCTCTTTTCTTCAGCTCTCAACAACTACTACTCTTCTTCTTCTTTTTTTTTTTTTTTTTTTTTTTTTTGCTTGGGCCGGTGGGTGTGGTGACTTGCCCAGGGTCACACAGCTAGGAAGTGTCTGAGACCAGATTTGAACTCAGGTCTTCCTGACTTCAGGGCTGATGCTCTCTCCACTGCACCACTTAACTGCTCCTCTCAGCAGTTACTCTTGTCAGGAAGGCATGGAGCTTTGAGGAATCCATCTCCACCAATAAGGATAATCTTATCTAAGTGACCTTTGGCATGGGCTACACATCTGTACCCTCTCTGGGAAACCTTATCAGCTCCCATGGATTTGGCTACCATCATCTACCATCTGCAGATGCCTCCCAGATTTATATAGAACACCCCAAAAGTTTTAGTGCAATTTAAAAATTCATGATGTTTTATTTTGATCTTTTTTGATCAAAAATCTTTGATTTTTTTCCTCTAAGAGCAAGGAGAACTTGTAGCACCGATACGAGCAGAGAACTCATGGGAAAAATAAATTGTGTTGTAAATAATAAAGAAATAGCTTGGGAGTTGACTCATTTGACTTCAGTCACCAAAACTTTAATCACACAAAAACTTGGAGATACAATTATGCCTATTTGTTTTATTTATAATTTACATTGTCCTGGGATACAAAAAATATATATATCTGATAATTGTAAATGAACAAAATTTTTGTGCCTCATCTCAAAACACTCACTAATTAATTCATCTTATTCACCAGTAATATCAAATGCTGAAGGGAACATAAAACAAGCATGCATCCCAGTGTCGTATGGCCCATTGATGTCCTTGATATAGCACGTTAGTGAATACATCGCACGCTTTCTGAACTGAACCTCCAAATTCTATTCCATCATGGAATAGACAGCTGGAAATCCGTTATTTCTTGTCAACTTTGATTTCCCACTATCAGGTTTTTCATCTGTAACATGAGGGTAATAATACCTCTTGTCCCCATATCACAGGGTAGTTGTGAGCTTTGAAGGAAACAACACATGCAAAGTACATTGCCAACTTAAAAGGGCCTTAGGAATGCCAGCTCTTATTTCTATTACTGTAATGGTGACTGAAGGGTGACAGGATGTGGACCCAGTCTGGATAATTTTAGCATGGCTCTGCCACAAAAGCTCTTAAAGCTTAAAACTCCACTAAGATTGGGGGGACACCCAAAATTGAATTGTTGTTACCCTATATACTTGATTTTTTCTTTATGAGACTTCACATGGTTAGTCTACTGATTACCAGCAGAGGGCATCATGAGATCATGCAATATCATCACCACCTCACAATTCATTGGTTAAATCATAAATGATAATTATTGGGAAGGAAAAAGGGAGAGAATAAGAATTTATAAAGCATTTATTATGCATAAAGCATTGTGCTGAATTTTTTTACAAATATGATCTCATTCAAAACTCACAACAATCCTATGCTATTATGATTCCCATTTTACATTTGAGGAAACTGAGGGAAACAGGTTAAGTATACTAGCCCAGGGTCACCCTACTAGTAAATGTCTAATTTCAGATTTGAACTCAGTGCTTCCTGATTCCAAGCCCAGTGCACTGAGCACCATGGCACCACCTACCTATGTCTAAGCCAGTCCAACTAACCTGGTACTCAGTTGAATGTCAGGACAAAGAGCAATAGGGTCCTCCAATGCCCTCTTTTTTCCCCCCTTGTTGCCCATCCAAATACTTCTCCTTTTATGGTCCATCATCAGGAGGTCTTCCTTGACTATTGCAGTCTGTATCATCTTTCCCTTTTCAGATGTCCTACTGCCCTTATTTTCTGTTCTTAGTGGGTAAGGTGATAAACTTATCATCAGAAAGAACAGTTAAAATTCTGCTTCAAATATTTGCTAACTATGGGACCATGGGCAGTCTGACCTCTCTGTGCCCTAGTTTTCCCATCTGTAAAATCAGATAGTTGGTCTCAATGGTCTTGGAGATCCTTTCAATCATATATCCCTTCCTCACCCCATGTACAATATGAACTACTTGAAAGGAGGACCTATCCACTATTTCTCCTTCAGCTACCATCACAGAAATAGGAATAATAGCTGACCTTGCCAGTATCCTTTAAAGTTGGTAATATACTTTGCATACATTATGTCCACAGGACTATTCTGTGGAGGATAGGTATTAGAGGTATTATTTTCCTCATGTTACAGTTGGATAGAATGAAGTTCAGAGAAATGAATTGAATTTCTCTATTTTTCCCAACTAAGTGTCAGGGATGAAATTCAAACACAGATCTTTCTATGTCCTCCAAATCCCATATTCTGCTCACTCTGGCACATTGCCTCTTGTCCAAGAATCCTTAGTTGCTTTTGTGAACTGGCCTTTGGGAGTAGTACCTAGTGAAGTCAGCAGATTGCATCTCAGAAAAAATGGTTTTAAATCCATAAAATAAACCATATGGGATTACAATGGAAACAAATTATTGAAATTCAATTATCAAAATATTTTTAAAAATTATACATCATTTTGTAGACCTCAGGTTAAGAACCCTGTGACTAGAGTGAATGCTATATTTAATATACCTATTGATTAATGAATAAAAAGAATACAGAATATGGAATGATTAGAAAGTCAGTGAATGGATTGAGTCAGAGGTCTTAGATTCAAATCTCAACCTTTCACTTACTGCCTTCACAATTTTGAACACATTGCTTCACTTCTTTGTAAGATGAAGGAATTGGACTAGATCAGGGGTTCTTGATATTTTTTGAATTATGAATCTTAGATAATCTGGTGAAATCTGTGGAGCTCTTCTCAGAAGAAAGATTTTTAAATGCATATAATAAATAAAATCTACAATCCCACAAAGGATGTTCATTTTTCACCTGGCTGCACTGCATCATGTTCTACAAAGCTCATTATTGAAATAATATCATCATCCTGGAAGATGCCATTAGCTAAATCACTAATGGTTTGAGAAATGCAAAGTAAAACAACTCTGAGGTACCACTTTACACCTATTAGATTGGCTAATATGATAGAGAAGGAAAACAATAAATCTTGGAAGGGATATAGGAAAATTGGGGCACTAATGCACTGTTGGTAGAATTGTGAACTGATCCAACCATTCTGAAATGCAAATTAAAACAACTCTGAGGTACCACCTTCCACCTATCAGATTGGCTAATATGACAGAGAAGAAAAACAATAAATCTTGGAAGGGATATAGGAAAATTGGGGCACTAATGCACTGTTGGTAGAATTGTGAACTAATCTAACCATTCTGGAGAATAATTTGGAACTATGACCAAGGGGCTATAAAATTGCCCATACCCTTTTACCCAATAATACCACTACTAAGTATACATCCCAAAGAGATTTTTTTAAAAGAAAAAAAAAAGAACCTATTTGTACAAAAATATTCATGTCAATTCTTTTTTATGGTGGCAACGAATTGGAAATTGAGGGAATACCCATCAGTTGGGATATTGCTGAACAAGTTAGATGATTGTGATGGAATACTATTGTGTTATAAGAAATGACAAGGAGGATGCTTTCAGAAAAACCTGGGAAGACTTATATGAACGGATGCAAAATTAAGTGAGCAGAACCAAGAGAATATTGTACACAGTAATAGCAGTGCAATGATCAACTGTTAAAGACTTAGTTATTTTCAGCAATACAATGATCCAAGACAATTCCAAAGAACTCATGATTAAAAATGCTATCCACATCCAGAGAAAGAACAGGATGAAGTCTAAATGCAGATAGAAACCTATTACTTTTCACTTTGTTTTTATGTGGGTTTTTTTTTTAGTTTGTGTTTTCTTTCACAACATGACTAATAAGGAAATGTTTTTCATGATCATACATTTATATCTTATATTAAATTGCTTAACTTTTAAGGGAGGGGGAGAAGAGTTAAAAGGAGAGGATTTGGAACTCCAAATTTAAAAAATTGCTAAAAATTGGTTTAACATGTAATTGGGAACAAATATAATACTATTAAAGAAAAAAAGTTCTCATCAGCTTTGGGAGTCCACCTCATCAGTACCTTCTGCCCTTCTGTTGGGAGTGTGGAGTCACAAACTCAACACCTCCTTTTAAGAAGTGTGAGCTCTTTGAGGGCAGGCACCATGGCTCTGCCTTTCTTTATAACCTCAGCACTTAGCTTAGGGCTTAGCCAGTGCCTGGTAGGTTGTGGGTATTTTATAAAAGTTTTGCCTGCTTGCCTGACTAACTGGTTCTACAGCTATGAACCCATGCCCCCTGGGTATGTTACAAGTCCAAGGAGGTCATAATACAGTCAGTGCTGTACCTGTCTCACCTCCTCTTCAAAACTTAACTAAAAACTATTTTTCTCCAGAAACTTTCCTAATTACTCCTCTTCCCCAATCTCAGACTTCTCATTCAAGGTCTCCTCAGCAATTGGAATTCATTCTATCATTTCTCTGCTTATGGAGATTCTGAAAGACTCAGCCTCCATTTCTTCTCCCAGTGGAGGCTCTTATCACTTCCCCTCCCAACTGTTGAAATAGCCAAATGGTTAGCTTTCTGCCTCAAGTCTCTTCCTATTTCAATCTGTCTTCAGCTAAATTGCCAAAATGAGCTGTCCAAGTCCCATGGAATGCCCTCCCTGCTTAGTAACTCCAATGGCTTCCCATTACCCTAATGATCAAATATAAAATGATCTGACTTTTAATCTCCTTTATAACTGGTCCCCTCCTGCTTCTCCAAGCTTCCTACTTGTGTATTCTGCCATACAATAACATTAGCCTTCTGGCTGCTTCCACAAGACACTGTATCCTGTCTCTGTCTGCATCTGTGTGGAATGATCTTACTCTTCATCTCTTCCTGACTTTTTTCAATCTCAGACCTGCCTTCTGAAGTTGTCTTCTCCTTATCCTTCCCTCTGAGATGACCTGCCATTTACACACTATATAATTTAACTGTATATTAGTATTTGCTTGTTGTCTCACTCATTAGAATGCAAGCTGCTTGAGAGCAAGAATGATGCTTTTGTCTTTTTTCTCCAGCACTTAGATTTGGAAGGTACATGGCTCACACTTAAATGATTATAGACTGACTCCTTTAGGAAACCTTTTCTGGTTCTCTTAGTCAAAAGGAATCTTACTCTGTCCCTCTTCTTTCCCTCTCCCTCTTCCTCTTCTTCCTCTCCTTCCCCTTTTTCCTCTTCTTGCTTTCTTCCTCTTCCTCTCCTTCTTCCTACTCTCCTCTTCCTCCTGCTCCTCCTTCTCTCCATCCTCCCTCTTATCTCCCCCTCCCCCTCTTCACTCTCTTACTCTCTCCTCTCTCTCCCTTCTCTCTATTTCTCTCTCTCTCTCTCTGTCTTCTCCTTCTCCTTCATCTTTGTCTTCCTCTCCCCCTCTTCCTGTTCTTCTCCCTTTCTTCCTCCTTCTTTTCCTTCCCATCCTCCACTATTATTCAAGAACACTGGGCTTGAAAATTTATAGTTTCAATTTAAGTTCCAATTCCACTTCTTAGAAGTCAAAGAACTACAGTACAATTTTCTCATCTATAAAATGGGTATAACTCCACCTCATGGAATTAATGAAGGAAACACCATAGGGCAGTGGGAGTAGCACTGGCTCTAGAGACATGAAACTTGAATTCAAATACTATCCCTAATGTTCCCTCTCTAGGTGATTTTGGACAAGTTATTCAGCCCTTCCTAGTTAGTTATCAGCTTCATCTGTATTGAGGATGTTGCATTCAATGACCCCGGAGATCCCTTCCAGCTCTGGGTCTGTGGTCCTAGGAAGTTACTTTCCCTTTCCAAGGATAAGTTTCCTCATCTGCAAAATGAACAATAAAATGCCCTTTGAGCCACAACTATCGAATTTTGAGGGGGAGCTCCTAAATGAAATATATTATGGACACAGTATCTGGTATGGTATTGTGCATTGTGCCCACTTTCTTATTCCCTTATAAAATACCCAGAGAATCAAATGAATCTATGAACTCAGTGATTTACATTTCTTTTCTAGTAGCTCAGATAGCATCACCTATCCATGTCCATCCATTCAATGTAACATCTACATTGAAATTCCATTTTTCACTAGCTATTTCCTCATCTGTCCAATTCAAATGAATTAGAGAAGGAAGTGGCAGACCATTCCAGTATCTTTGCCAAGAAAATCCCAAATGGGTCACAAATTCAGACAAAACTAATTGATGGAACAACAACCAAGAGCACTTACTGATGCTGAATAGTAAAGCAAATAGAAACAAGCAGGGTAATTCTTGCTTTCAAAAAATAAGTACTCTAATAGGGGAAGATAAAATGCTTAAAGGGGAGTTGTAAAGGAGGCAGGGTGTCAAGAGAGTGGGCATAGTGCAGAGATGGCTGAGAAGAGAAGCTTATCATAGTGTGGCATCCTAGGGGCAGGATCGGAGCTCCTAAAGGTATGAAGATGAGGATGATGGCCAGAGTGTAGGCAACATCCTTGTCCCTCAGCACCTAGCCCCCAGCCCTGCACAAAGCAAGTGTCTATTAAATGCTTATAGTTTGGAAATTGGAAGGGACTTGAGAACAGAGAATGTGGAATGGAGGAAATGGAGGTTGAGAGATTGTATGATTTGCCTAAGGTTACACAAATGGGATGTATCAGGACTGGGATCCATGTAGACCCTCCAAATCCAAATAAAATTCTCCTTTTTTGGTATATCCCACTGCCTTCAGCCTTAAGTTGTAACGAGGTCATTCAAGGCAGTTCCAATAGATTTGTTTTGGGGTTTGTTTGTTTGTTTGCAAGGCAATTGGGATTAAGTGACTTTTCCAGAGTCACACAACTAAGTGTTAAGTGTTTGAGTCCAGATTTGAACTCGGGTCCTCCTGACTCCTGGGCCCAGTGCTCTACCATCTATCTGCCCACTTCTAATATACTTGTGATAGAAAGTGCCATCCACATCCAGAGAGAGAATTCTGGAGACCAAATATGGATCAAAGCATAGTATTTTCATCTTCTTTTTGCTATTGTTATTTGTTTGATAATTTTTTCTTTTCTTTCTTGTTTTTTCTTTTCTTCCTTGTTTTTTTTTTTTACTTTTGATCTGATTTTTCTTGCACAGCATAATCAATATGGAAATGTTAGAAGAATTGCACATGTTTAACCTATATTGGATTACTTGCTGTCTTAGAGAAGTGGGGAGGGAGGGAAAGAGGGAGAAAAATTTGGAACACAAGATTTTGCAAGAGTGAATGTTGAAAACTATCTTTATGATGTATTTAGAAAAATGAAATACTATTTTAAGACATCAACAATAACAATTCTCATTAATAAATAACTGGAAAAGTAAAAAAAAAAAAGGAAAAAGGAAACCTGGGAGTCCTCACCTAGATTACAACCCCCAAGGCAGGAGAAGGTAGTCTTTTTCCTATTTATTTCCCCAGCATCTCCTGGCACCGAACTGAACACACAGGAGTCACCCCTTGGAGCCTGATAGATTATAGGCAGAGTAATGCCTTAAAGCGCCACAAGATGGCAACGTTCTCCTGCTCTTGGGATTTCTCTTGAGATTCTGAGAAACGTTCTCAAGATTTTCCCATGATTCTTCCTTTTGGAGGTCCCTTATGTGGGCCTCAAAGAACAGACCCAAACTCCTCCAGGGACTCCAAACCTCCAGTTTGGTGACTGGTGACTCAGCTTGCCCCAGTGTCTCTGAGCAAGTTTCTCACAGCCACTCCTTCCTGGGGCTTCCTTTTCCACATTTTATTTGAGCAGGTGCTGAATAAATCTCGATGGAGTTACCTGGACCCTTTCCCTACCTTTAAAATTTGGCTTGCAGCTCTGAATTTCTGTTGTCCAGTTGTTCCAGTCATGTTCAACCCTTTGTGATCCTCTTTGGGTTTTCTTGGCAGGGATACTGAAGTGCCATTTCCTTCTCTAGTTCATTTTATATATGTGGAAACTGAGGCAAACCGGATTAAATGATTTACCTAGAATCACACAGCTAATAAGTGTCTGATACTGGATTTGGTCACAGGTCTTCCTGAGTCTAGACCTCTATGGTACGCTCTAGGTTCTTCCAGCTGGGTGGATTCAAACACAGATCCTCCTGACTACAGATCCAGTGCCCTTTCCACTGTGCAACCTAACTACTGAGGTCTTTTCTCAAGTCTGAAGCAACAATATCTATCATAGAAATGGAAGAGATAACAACAACAATAACAACAATAAAATTTATTTAACTTTTTCAAAGCAACTTATTATCCATTACCTCATTTGAGGTCTGCTCTGGGACTGCTAACTTTGGTCATTTTTCTCAGGCACAGTTGGAGCTAGAAAGACTCTTGTGTGACATACAGTCTCACTCCCTATCCCTTAACAGAAGGACAAGTACACACACACACACACACAAACACACACACACACTCCCCTAATCTAGCTCTGATCTATGGAGATAGCCAGAGGATCATTAGATTTGAAGGGATGACTTTCTCTTGTCAATGGGCTGGGACCCTCTTGGTTTAATACTGTGGTCTCTGAATGATTATATGAATTATGAATGCTTTTTTGGGAGGTCAGGGACCTTACATTCATAAATGACTCCTCCCTGGCATTGTGAGCTAAACTTGGTATCATGGGTTCCTTTTTCAAACTCACAGTGCTCAAGGTTTTAGCTCCTTTGCCCCTCCTTGAACCACTGAATAGGACTCCTCCATTCCTGGCCACAATTACATTCAGGATCTTGATTTTTCAGTCAGATAGGCCTATGTGCTGATCATAGAATTGCATCTTCTTGTCTCTCTTTGTTCCTTTGTAAGGCCATCCCCCACAACTGGAAGGATGAGTGTCTTTACTCCCACTTGACTTCCTTCTAAGACTCAATTCAAGTGCTACTTCCTACAGGAAACATTTCCTGACCTCCCACAAGCACCAGTGCTCTCTACTTTTCAAATGAGATAACATTTGTAAAGTGCATAGTTCTGTGATCAGCACATAGTAGGTGCTTAATAAATGCTTGTTCTCCTCAACAAGGAAATTGCTTAACAGTTGCTTTTTTAATATAGTGTCCTACTGATAGAATGCAAACTTTGTGGGGGCAGAGTCCACTTTTATTGCCCTCCCCTGGGTCTCCAGGGCCTGGCAAGATACCTTGCTTATAGTAGGGACTTAGGAAG
>JAJPUD010001520.1:250650-269925 GCA_023553655.1 Myrmecobius fasciatus | reverse complement strand
AGGAGAGGGAGACACAGAGAGAGACAGAAACAGAGAGAGGAAGGGAGAGAGGAGGAGGAGGAGAAAGAGAGAGACAGAAACAGAGACAGAAAAACAGAGACAGAGAGAGGAAGTGAGAGAGGAGAGACAGAGACAGGGAGAGAGAAAAGAGAGAAAGAGACAGAAACAGAGAGAGACAGGGAGAGACACAGAGAGAGACAAAGAGAGAGAGAGACAGAGAGACAGGGAGACAGAAACAGAGACAGGGAGACAGAGGCAGAGAGAGACAGAGAGAGGAAGGGAGAGAGTATAAGGAGAGAGAGAGAGGGAGGGAGGGAAAAAGAGAGAGAGAAAGAAAGAGAGAGAAAGAGAGAGAGAGAGAGAGAGAGAATCTCCTCTTTCCTCCCTCCTTCCCCTCCCCCCTCCTCCCGTCCCCTCCCCCTCACACACCCTCCTGCTGAGCCGGGCTGGAAATAGTCCTTGCTTCTGTCTGGGCCCCTCAGCTGCACAGGCATCCATCGAGGAGTTGTTACTTCACACATCTGTCAGCTCCCTCCAAGATCCAAATGTAGAAACTGGTGTGGAGTTGGGTGGAGGGTGTGTGTGTGTGTGTGTGTGTGTGTGTGTGTGTGTGTGTGAATGAGTGCACATGAGTGTGATCACATACATGTGTGAGCATCTGGGAGTGTGTTCATGTGTATATTTGTGCACACAATGTCTACACACACTGGGGTGTGTGCATGGAAAGCCTGTGGGAGTGAGTGTGAACTCGTACATGCTCCAGCATATGTAGTGTTTGAGGGTGTGTTTATGTGTTTGTGTATATGCATGCAATGCAGAATAAGTGTTTAAGAACATGTGCATGTGAGTATGTGAGAGTGTGCTGGTGTGTATATTGTGTACACATGATACCTTGTGTTCTCATGTGTGTGCAATAATGCTTGTATGCATGTGTGTGTGCACGTAGTGCCCTCCCAAGAGTATGAATGTGACATGTGAGCAAAGGGGCGTGTGCAAGGGTGTGTTTGTGGGGTGTTATGCAATACTTGTGCAAGGGTTTGAAATGCATATGAAGTAAATCCGTGTGTGTGTGTGTGAGAGAGAGAGAGAGAGTGTGTGTGTGTGTGTGTGTGTGAGTGTCCAGAAGTGTGCAGGGGCAAACCTCCTACACACAGGCACCTCCTACAGACTTCTGGGTCCTGGAAAATGGTGGAAGGAAGCTCTGTCACCCAGCCATCCCTGTCCAGGCAGGACGTCTATTGGACAGTGGGAATCTCTCTCCTAATTGTGCTGAGTGTCACATGTCTGGGGGAGTCTCCATTTCTAAACAGACTCCCCTCACTCACTCATTTCAGGCTCACTCCTGCTGTCCCCTGGGTATTCCTCTTTGGACACAGAGTCCCAGAATCCCACAGGTCAGTCTGTCAGGGACCTCATCTCCAAGAACTCTCACTCCTCCTGACTCTAGAATTTTCCCCTCAATCTGAGAATCCAGCCTCACCTGGGGGAGGGGGGCAGGTTGATCGATCCATCCATTGATCCAATGTGATCCAGCAAAAGTACCCACATCGTCATAGGCTCATCCATGTGAAAGCGACCCTATCTACCATGTAAGTGAGCCCACAGGCTCACAGGTGACTCCTACAGAGTCCCAGGGGATCAGGGATATTCACCATTCATTTCTTCATGGATCTGGATTTATTAAACACCTACTAAATATAAGATGCTATCCAAGGACCTAAAATTCAAAGACAAGATTAATGAACCTGCCTTAACTATTCTGAATAGAATATCTTGGTCCTACAAACCAAGAGCGAGCATTCTTTTTTATCTGGCTATGGGAGTATAGAGTTGTGGTTTAAGAGGTAGAGGGACTCTTAAAAGCTATTTAGTTTAACCCATTAATTTTACAGGTAAGAAAATGGTGGTCTAGAAAAGTCTTGGCTAAGTTCACATTACTGTGTCAGAGAAAAGATTTGAACTCAGCACTTCCTGATTCCAAGCCCAGCTCTAGCCGAGTCCCTTCAGTTCTCTCTGGGCACAGAAAGCAGTTGCACAGGGTCCCTCTAAAAAGAAATCATTATAGATTCAGGGCATCCTTCAGTCTCCCAGTCTGTAGTCTGGACCAGACTTGCCCCATGGCCACTTCCTGATTCTTTGGTGATTACTGATGAACTTCTCAGGTACTCCTTTGTTTCTTTATAAACTGCAGAAAATATTGGCACTAGAAACAGGCAAAAGATCGCTTTTCAGCTCTCCTGCCCTTGAATCCAGGTCCCATTATCTGGGGGCCCATGGTCCCATTGAGAAAGAAGGGACTTAATGGTATAGTAGTCTGGGTTTGATGTGAGGGACACAGCCCTTCCCCCAGGGATCATCTCTCTTCTTTTTCCTTTTCCAACTTGCTGATGGGGATGAGGGAGCATCTAGGGACCGAGAGGATCTCCTCCAGGAGGGCAAAGGAGCTTGTGGTGGTGGTATGGGGAAGCAAGGGAGGGATTTTTTTTTGGACTCTTCTGCATCAGGGTGTCCATCCATGCAGGTTATTTGAACAGCTGGGACCCAAGTCCTCTGGATATCCTCTGGAAACCTAGCCTAAGACCTGGGTTCCTGTGGTTGAATTTAGCCAAATCAGGTAAAATGTAGGAGAGAAGGAGGGAACAGGTTGAACTAGGCAAACTTTAAGCTATAAATCTATGATTCTATGAAGATTTTGAGGAGCAGGGGGGAGGGAGAAGGAAACAAGAATTTTGTACCCCAGAGTTTAGCCCAGAGGAAATGTTTAATAAATGTTTTTCATTCTTCTTTCCACCCTTCCTTCCTTCCATCCATCCATTAATTTCTTGTAGACAAGAACTGTTTCCCCTTTGATGTTTGTATCCCCAGAGTCTATCATAATGCTTAATAAAGCACTTACTATGGGGGCAGTTAGGTGGTACAGTGGAAATAGTGCTGGGGCCCCATCCATCCATCCATTCATTAATTTCTTGTAGATAAAAACTGTTTCCCTTTTGGTGTTTGTTTTACCAGAGTGTATCATAGTGCTTAATAAAGCACCTACAATGGGGGCAGCTAGGTGATACAGTAGAAAGAGTGCTAGGCCTGAAATTAGGAAGACTCATCTTTCTGAGTTCAACTCTGGCCTCAGACATTTATTAGCTGTATGACCCTGGGCAAGTCACTTAACTCTGTTTGCCTCAGTTTCCTCATCTGTGAAATGAGCTGGAGAAGGACTCTAATATTTTTGCCAAGAAAACCCTAAAATGGTATCATGAAGAGTCAGACATGCCTGAAAAATCAAGGTTTATTTAATTGGAATAGATTTGAAGAGTAAGTCTTGAGTACATCTATGTATTTATCTGGGGGAGGAGAAAATGAGTAGTGTGTTCATATGTGGGTGGATGCCAGGTATGTATCTGTGGTGTGGACATAATGTGCCTGTGTCTCCATTTGTGGGGAGAAAGAACATAGAGGGAAGGAAGTCTATCATTGTCTAACAGTAACTTGTATTTATATAGAGGTTTACCAAGCATTTAGTGGGGGAAAGGAGCTGGTTATTAGGAAGAGGAGGGAGAAAGGGGATGGAGGAGGGAAAGAAGGAGGGAAAAGGAGGAAGCAGAGGGGGAAGAGAAAGAGGGGTGGTGGAGGCATGTGTTTTTGTGAACTTAAGCCCATCTCTTTCTGGACTAAATCTGATGAAGTCTCATGAACACAGAGTCAACCCAGCTCTTGGAGGTGCTGCTGGCTTTTCTTTACTCTTTATGTTTTCTGGGATCATGGACTCCTATGAAAGAAGCTGTTGTGTTTCTGAATGTCTGTCTGTCCCCCTCTCCCTCTCTCCCTCCTTCTTTCCTCCTGTCTCTCTCTCACACCCTTTTTCTCCTCCTCCTCCTCCTCCTCTTCTCCTCCTCCTCCTTCTTCTCTTCTTCTCCTTCTCTTCTTCACTTTTTCTTCTTCTTTTCTCTCTCTGTCTCTCTGTTTCTCTCTCCCCCTCTCCTTTCTCTATCACTCTCTCCCTCCTTCTTTCTCTGTCTCTGCCTGTCTCCCTTTTCTCTTCTTCCCCTCCCTGCCATTCTCTTCCCCTTCCCTTAAATCCTCTCCCCTCCCTGCCTCCCCACCCCTCCCTCTTCTCGTCTCCTGCCTCCCGCTTCTTCCCCCCGCTTCTCCTCCTCCTCCCTATTCCCTCCTCCTCCTCCCCTCCTCCCTCGCTCACACCTAGGCGGAGGGGGCTTTGCAGCCTCTCAGCTGTTACCTCCATCCCTCCGCGTCTCATTCCCAATTCACTCCGTTGCTATAGGTATGTTTGAAACCCCAGCGTGGTAGATTTTAATTAGTCTTCCTACAGATGGCCAATTAACATTCATTACTTTTGCCTTGAGCGATTAATTATGAGTTTGGATAGAAAGGGAGAGAGGAGGAGAGGAAGATGGGCAGGTGAATGAGAGGAGAGTGAGAAGGGGCCTTGCCTGGGAGTTGGGAAGGATTTTGCTGGGGTGGGGGGAGGGAGGGGAGCGGAGGGGAGGGGCGTCAGGGGAATGGGAAGAAAGCAGTTTGGGTCCCACCCACTGCCAGGCAGCCTCCCTCTCCCTGGCCAGCCTGTTCTCAACTCCCACAGCTGCTGAGGGCCCCAAGTGGGCCGTCTCTAGTTTAGAGGAGGGAGGGGCTCTCTCCCGGCTGGCCCTCCCCCACTTCTTTACAAGGAAAATAAATCTGGGGGAAGGGCAATACATCTTCAGGGCGGGGTTCGAGCGTCAGACTCCCCTCATTTTACATAAGAGAAAATTGGGGTCGAGAGTGCTCCCCCCTCAAATTGCCTTGTATTTATTTAGTATCCGGAATAGAACTGGACCTGTGATTTCACTGGAATAGGGAACTCCTAGCCCGGAAACTCCCTCTCTCAATGCACCTTCTCAGCGATTTAGAGTTTTAAAGAATTAATGAGAACTTAAGTGACTTGCCCAGGGTCGTGCAGTGTGTATGCGAGGTGGGATTTGAACCTCAAATCTTCATCTCTCTTTCTCTCTCTCTCTCTCTCTTTCTCTGAGCCTGAGTTTCTCATTCTCTGTCTTTCTTTCATATTTGGTACATAACTTATATTGTACTCCCCACTCCAAAAGTGTAGAATTTTAGAGTTGAAAGCAACCTCAGCAGCAATTCTCTTATCTGACCTTTTCCTTTACAAAAGAGGAAACTGAGTCCCAGGGAGGGGAAATAATTGCCTAGAGTTATACAGCTACTGCAGGTTGGAGCCGAGGCTAGAAATGAGGTCTTGAAACTCCCTTTCAATGCTCTTTGGATTCTCTGGGAAATTTGTCGATGATAATACTAACGAACAATAATCACTAACATACATATATCGATCAACAACCATGGGCTTGGCACGGTGTTGGGTGCAACTCTTATTATTCCAGTTTTACAGATAGAGAAACTGAGTCTCAGAGAGGAGGAGTGGCCCAGAGAGGGTAAGAGGCACAGTCACTGTTGGGGTTGGAAAGGTGATGGAAGTGGGGTTCTCATGCTTGAGGAGCTTCTTCCCAAATTACTTGTCTTCATTTATGTGTGTGGTCTGTTGTCTTCCCTGTAAACTCCTTCAGGGCAGCAGTCACTGTTTGACTTTTGCCCTTTTATTCCCAGTGAAAGGTACGGAGCAGAATCATGGGAACAGATTTAGAGAGGAAAGGAAACTTAGAAGCTGTCAACTCCAATCCTCCAAATAGGGAAACTGAGTCCTTTGAAGTGCTTTGTCAGATTGTAAGCATCAGAAGAGGGAATTGAACATAGACCCTCCAATTTCAGTGTCTATACTCCTTCCTCTGTGCTGTGCTTAATAAATTTGTGTTGATTGATGAACTGATTAATCAATGAAAATTTATGGTGCAATGGGCCCAGAATCAGGAAGACCTGAGTTCAAATCCAGTCTCAGACATTTATTAGCTTGATGACCCTATATAAGTCACTTAACTCTTTTTGCCTCAGTTTCCTCATCTGTAAAATAGACTGGAGTATCTTTGCCAAGAAAACCCCAGTGGGAAGAGTTGGACATGGCTGAACAACATATCTTTTCATTTAGGAACATTTAGGGGACTCTCTCTCTCTCTCTTTCTCTCTGCCTCTGTCTTTGTGTGTGTGTCTCTCTGTCTCTGTCTTTGTCTCTGTCTGTCTCTGTCTTTCTGTGCCTCTCTGTCTCTTCCCCCCTCCCCCTGCTTTCCTCAAACTGAGAGACAGTGTAACAGAAGATAGGATGCTGAACCAGAAGACAGGAGGAGCCAGGTTCAAATACTGATACTTATTATCTGTGTGACCATGAGAAATTACTTTCTCTCTCTAGGTCTCAGTTTCCGCAACTGTAAAATGAGATTGGACAATGTGCCGTGCTGTCCCAGGAGTAACTGAATGAGCAAAGTGAGGCAGGGGATACAGGTTGGGAAGAAAGACTAAATTGATCCAGAAAGTCTTTGCTGAGAAGGCAAAAGGAGGAGAAAGGGAATCCTCACTGCAAGCTCCGTGAGAGCAGACATTGGCTTTCCCTCTAGCATCCGGCATAGCACCTTAATAGGGAGAGCCAGGACTAGCATTTTTGTCTCAGAACCAGGGAGGTGGCGAGGGGTGGTGCTTGCCCCAGGTTCCCAGTAGGTTTCTAACGACTAGGCAGAGCTGCTGGTTCTCCTGGGGAGTGGGGATAGAGCCTGGGATTGGAGGGAAGGGCAATGGCCAGGGGAGAAAGGGAGGAAGCTATGTTTCTAGACAATGTTGTCAACACCCTTTCAATTTCAATGTCCTGGAGCAAAACTCCGATCACCCTCCCCTCCAGTTATGTCTTGGATGTTAGGTATTTAATAAGTACTTGTTGACCTTAGGGAGCTCACAGACTAATTAGTGAGACAAGACATAAAACAATTAGCAGAACATAAGACAGTATAGATTGACTATAAATATGTGCACACATTAGTAAGTGATGTGTTTATTTAATGAAAATGATGACTCATCTCAAGCAACACCTTCTGCAAAACAGCCTTTCCTACTTCTCCCAGTGCCTTGCTCCAAAGGTTACTTTATATCTGCTTCATATGTGTTTTCTATCTATCTATATTTATGTATGGTGTGACCCCCATCTGAATTTAAGCTCCCTGAGGCAGGGACTGTTTCATTTTTGGCTTTTCATTCCTGCTGGTGCATAGTAGGCTTGTTACATTGATTGATTGCCTCAGTGGAAGGAACTGTAGAAAGATCATCAGGGAATTTAGGTCTGTTTGACTTGGAACAAGTCTTTGCCAGCTCTAATGTTTGGTGTCCCTGTTCAAGATTAAAACCCAGAACTTAAGGCAACAAATGCCAACCCACTTGAAGCAATTATTATTAGTCTGGGGCATTGGTGAGAGGGAAGCAAGATGATCATGTACAAGTTTCCTCATTTTTTACTCATGCCCCAAGTCAATGAGCATCATTATATCCTGAAACTAATCAAGTTTCTAGGTGGGAAGGTGATCATCAGACTGATAGAATTGGAGAACCCCCACCCCCAAAAGAAACCAATTCTGAATTTGGTTGAGTTCTGTACCCATAGGAGGCATTTAACAAATTGTTATTGGAACACTTTAAAAATCCATTTAATATTGTTCATGTCTGATATGTATGATGCTGCCATTTTGAATATCTACATTTTTACCAATATGGTGATAGATTCCCTTCTGGGAATTTCCAGTAATAACTCCAATTAGTATTCTTGTTGCTACAAAATATACAAAATGACCCATTTCTATATATGTTTGTAAATGTCTTACCAATATTCAAATTATTATCTAGAAGAATTCCACTAAAAAATGCTGTGTGGTCAAGTGGTTGATCATCAGTGAGCCCTTGGTCCAACATGTACTTGAAAAAAAAAATCCTTGACATATCATAGCAACTAGTGGTCAGCCCAGTCTTTGTTTGAAGGTCTGGGTTGGGATAAGGAGGGGAAAAGCACAACCCACTAAGAAACTTGCTCTTCATTTGAACAGTTCAAGTTTTAGAGAAAGGAAACATCAATATGAGCTGGTATAGTCAGGAAAGACTTCCTGGAGGAGGTGAGGCTTTCTTCAGGAACAATTAGTCCCTCTCAGGATACAAATTAGACCATGCTAGCCCCCTTATATCCACGTATCCAAATCCTTGTTTTCTTGAAAGATCATAAGAGCACAATTTCAAAAGACCAGCTCACATTAGCTCACAGGCTAATTAGTGAGACAAGATATAAAACAATTAGCAGAATATAAGACAGTATAGATTGGCTATAAATATGTGCACATCACCCGATGGATTCAAGATTCAGAATGAGACATTTGGACAGAGTCAATGTTCCCAAATAGCTAATAAAAAAAAAAGAAATGCAAATTAAAATAACTCTTAAGTTCTTCCTTCTATTCTGATTGGCCAAGTTGACAAAAGACTGGCAATTGCTGGAGGGGAAGACACTGTTGGTGGAACTGTATTATTGATCCAGCCATTCTGGAAATTGGAATTGGAAAATAGTTTGAAACTATACTCAGCATAAAACATATACACAGCTCTTATAAGCAATTGCAGAATGGTTGTGGGCCCCCCCATTTCCCAAGGAGACCATATGGCAAAATGGATGGAATGCTGGGCCTGGATTCAGAAACACCTAAATTTAAATCCAGTCTCAGACATTTAATAGCTGTGTGACACTGGGCCAGTCATTTAATCTCGGTTGCCTCAGTTTCCTCAATTGTGAAATGAGGATGATAATAGTATCTATCTCTCAGAGTTGTGTGAATCAAATGGAATTATGCCTAGCACTTAATAAATGCTTGTTCTCTTCCTCCCTCTCTCTCTCCTTTCCTTCCTTCTTCCTTTCCTCCCCTTCCTTTCCCTTCCTTCCTTCCCTCTTTTCTTCTTTCTTTTCTTCCTTCTTTTTTTTCCTTCCTATTGGTTTCTATATACTAACCAGGTGCTTAAGAGGAGACTCTGATCAACTATGGGTTATTTTGTTTAGGTATCTCAATAGCTCTCGTGGATTTATTGATGTTTTGAAGCTGATGATTCTCAAATCTAGGTATCTAACCCTAATCTCCAGATTTCTAGTCTCATCTCTCTGTTTATTGAATATTTTAAAATCAATGTCCTGTGGGTATATTAAACTCAGCTAACCCTATTGCTCTCTCTCCAAAGTTGTTGATAATTTCTGTAAAAATCTTTTAAAATTTCAATGTTATTTATTCATTTTAACATTATTTTTTTTTAATTTGAGCTCCAACTTCTTTCCCTCCTTCTAGCCCCTCTCCCACCCATCAAATAGATAAGCAATAGGATATCAAGTATTCATGTGAAATCATGCATAATATATATTCACATTAGCCATGTTACAAGAAAAAGGGCAAGAAAAATAAAGTATAGTTCAGTTCTCCCCACCCCTTAATTAGTTCTGTCTCTGGAGGTGGGTAGCATTTTTCATGATAAATCCTTTGCAATTGTCTTGGATCAATCATCTCTTAATGGCCAAAATGAATGAGCTTTTTGTCTTTCCTTCTTCTTGCAGCTCTTGACACTATCTACAATCACCATTTTGTGTTCTGTTACTGGGAATTCTCCAATGTTCTGCCCTTGATCTTCTTCTCTTCTCTCTCTCTTACTATTTCACTTGGTGATCTTAGTTTCTATGGATTCAACTATTATCTTTATCCAGATTATTATCATATTTATTTGTCAAGCCCGAACCTCTCTACTAATTTCCAGTCTTACATCTATTGGACATCTCAAATTAGATATGTTGAAGACATCTTAAGCTCAACTGAACTCATCATCTTTCCCTCAAAACTTTCCCCTCTTCCTAAATTCTCCATTGCTTTGGTGGGATCTACCATTCTCCCAGTGACCCAGCCTAGCAATCTAGCCTGTCACCCTAGGAGTATTTCACTTCCCTTCTCTCCCCCATATCCAATCAACTGCCAATTCGTGTTGTTTCTATGTCCCTAATATCTTTATGAGTCTCCTTCTCTTCTCTGACATGGCTCTGGGCCATCATCACTTCATTCCTAGGCTCTCAAAATGTCCTTCCGTGTGTACTCCCTCCCCCTCCAGTCCTTCTTCCACTCGGGTGTCAAAATGATTCTCCTAAATCAAAATTCTGACCATTCCACTCCTCCCCTGACCATCCCCAATCAGTCCCAGTGGGTACCAGTTGTCTCCAGGATAAAATCCCAAATCCTCTCTTTGGCTTATAATACCTTCCATAAACTGGTACCCTCTCACCTTGCCAGTGTCCTTACATATCACTCATCCCCATAGACTCAGTAATCCAATTTCACTGCCTCTTTGCTGTTCCTTGCATAAGATATTCCATCTCTTAGCCCTGGGCATTTTTACTGGCTCGGTCTCAAGCCTGCAACTCTCTCCCTCCTCACCCCTCCTTTCTGGCTTTCTTCAAATCTCAGCTAAATTCCCACCTTCTGCAAAAGTCTTTCCTGATCCCCCTTATTTCTAGAGTCTTCCCTCTGGTGAGTATTTTCATTTTACCCTGTCAAAAGCTTGTTTTTTACAGAGTTGTTTGTACATTATCTCTCCCATTAGATTTTTTTTTTTTGAGGCAATTGGGGTTAAGTGACTTGCCCAGGGTCACATAGCTAGGAGTATGTCTGAGGTCAGATTTGAACTCAAGTCCTCCTGCCTTCAGGGGTGTTACTCTATCCACTGCACCACCTAGCTGCCCCTCTTCCATTAAATTATGAGCATACTGAGAGCAGGGACTGCATTCAACAATTAGCAGGCATTTAATAAGTACTTTTTGGCTGACTGATACAGATTGAAGTGGGCAGAACCCAAAGAACAACTGATTTTTTTTTTAAAGACCTCTGTACTGTAAAGGAAAATAACGGGAATGATTCAAAAATAGCTAGGATCAATGGCCCATCTCTGCTCCTGAAGGCTGGGTTCCTGCTTCCCATCTCTTGGCTTGGAGATAATGGACTGGATAGATGGGCCACCTCTTCAGACATGGCCAATGAGTGAATTTATTTGGATTTACTGTATTTTTTTAGTATGCAGAAAAGTTTTTTTTTTTGGTGGGGTGATGGACATTAGTTGTAGTAACAATCTTTTAAGAGAACATTGATATGTGCAGAAATGTTTGTGGCAGCAGGAAACTGAGCGGATGCCCATCAGTTGGAAAATGGCTGAATAAATTATAGCATATAAATGTTATGGGATATTATTATTCTGTAAGAAATGATCAGCAGGATGATTTTAGAGGGGCCTGGAGAGACTTACATGAACTGATGCTGAGTGAAATGAGCAGAACCAGGAGATCATTGTACATGGCAACAACAAGATTATACAAAGATCAATTCTGATGGACATGGTTCTCTTCAACAATGAAATGATCCAGGCCAGTTCCAATGATCTTGTGATGAGGAGAGCCATCTACACTCAGAGAGAAGATTGTAGGAACTGAGTGTGGATCACAACATAGTATTTTCATTCTTTTTGTTGTTGTTTGCTTGTATTTTATTTTCTTTCTCATTTTTCCCTTTTTGATTTGATTTTTCTTGTGCAGCATACAAGACAATTGTATAAATATGTATACACATATTAGATTTAACATTTTTACCATGTTTAACATATATTGGGTTACTTGCCATCTAGGGGATAGGGTGGGGGGAAAGAGGAAAAATTGGAATACAAGGTTTTGCAAGGATCAATATTAAAAAAATTATTCTTGCATATGTTTTGAAAATAAAAAGTTTCCAAAAATATTGATAAATCACTTAAGAAATACATAGAAGAGAACAGAAGGGCCAGAGACAAAGCCGGGCAGAGCTGGAAACATAATGTTAACTAGAATATATCTTAAAAGTGGTACATGGAGGAGTGTAATTGTTAGTTGCAATTTTCTTTTTCTGCTCTTTGGATATGGAAATTTTCTTGTCTGTCAAACTCATGATAATTTTTTTTTTTAAATTTAGAGCTGATTGCTAGGTGGTGAGATCCATCAAGTGTTCAAATCCTACCTCAGGATTAGGAACTACGTCTTTGTAATTTAGCAACTATGTCTTTAGACAAATCACTTAATCTCCCCTCAGCCTCAGTTTTCTCATCTGTAAAGTAGGGCTACTAATAGTACCTACCTCACACAGTTGTTGTCCATACCAAATGAGATAAGATACTAAAAATACTTTGCTTAAACTGCAAATTGTTGTCTAAAAAATAGTTAAGGAACCTCAGAGGCAATCTAATTCAAACATTTTCCATATGAGGAAACTGAGGTCCAGAGAAGTTAAGTGACTTATCTGAGATTACATGCTAGTAAATGGCAGATCTGGAACAACAAGAAAAAAGAAACTGAAGGTTCAGGTTGTCAGACAGAGGGGCTTTAGCAACTGGCACAAGGCCAGATCTGGTCAGGAGAGGTGCTAGCCAGGCTAAGGAAGAGATCTCAGATGTTGGATTAGAGTTAAATGCAGGCTGGGGTTAAGATCACCTCCGGACCTGACCTGGCCTGTCTCCAGAGAAGATAGAAGAATGAGTCAGAAGCCTCCTCTTAGGTCTTGGGGACCCTCCCCCAGAAGGAGGAGGGGTCCCTTTCCAGGAAACCTGGCCTGCAGGCTGCCAGCCAGGCTTGTTAAGCTAACAAGAAGCTCTCACCCCTTAATGAGAAATCATGGGTGCACCCCACCTGGGGAATAATTTACTAATTAAAGCCTGAAAAGGCTGGTTCTCTGCATTACAGGGGAGGTAGAGCAGGGATGAGGAGAGTGGAGGGAGAGTGGTGGGGGTGGGGGAGGACATTGAGCTCAAAGGCTACAAAGAAGGGTGGGGGGGGGTCCAAGAAAGCAAGAAGGACACCCCCCCCCAGGGGGTCCTCTTCTGGAAGCTGGGAAGGAGCAGCTTTGGCTAGAACCTCCACTCCTTCACCCCTGGTTTGGTCTCCTGGAGAGGTAGATTTAGGAAAATATAGACTTGGAAGAAAAAAGCATCTCTGGATGTTTTTTTAAGGTCTGTGTCAGTTTTCTATTTCTAAGGAGGGAATACAAGAAGAAGGGAAAGAGCTCGGGAAAGTTGATATCTGAACTAAAAGCAGTGGCTACCTCATTTGTCAATCAGTGACTTCCAGTCACTCATCTTTTTTTTCTCACTTTTGCCCAGTCTCCTATTCCCCTCAAGTTCTGCATTAGTTATTATTCTTCAATATTCAAGGATTCTTGATTTTTTTTTAGCATAGCCAGTCCTTCCACTGAGATACCTCCTGACCCCTCCATCCCATTGTTGACAATATTTGAGATTGGGGTGACAGAAAAATTGTCACCACCCAATAACCAGCCTTGTAGTGATACATTGATATGAATTGAGGGAGATTAGCACTCCAGACATTCTACTTGTGGCTAACTCGGATTAATAATCATAATAATAATAATTCATTTTCTACAATGCTTTAAGACTTATGAAGACTTTCACTCACAACAGACCTCTTAGGTAGTGTCTGACTGAACATTTGGGATTTTCTTGGTAAAGAGATTGGAGTGGTTTTTGTCATTTCCTTCTCCAGGTCATTTTTCAAATGAGGAAACTGAGGATTAAGTGACTTGCTCAGGATCACGCAGTTAATAAGTATGTGAGGCCAGATTTGAACTCAGGAAGATAAAAGCTTCCTAACTCTAGGTCTGGGACTCTGTCCACTTCACTACCTAGTTCCCTGCATTAGGTAGTAGGAATGTTATTATGCCCATCTACAAATGGGGAAACTGAGGCTTCCAGACCTGAATCAACTTGTTCAGGTTCTGATATCCTAGATATCCTAGATAGGATTGGAACCTACATCTCCTGACTCCAAGTCCAGATTTTTTTTGCTACTATATTGGTATTCTAAGTTTTTCCTTCCATTGAGCCAAAATCTGCAATTTCTACCTCTTGGCTCTAGTTCTGTCCTTTGATGTCAACCAGAATAAGTCTGATTTTCAAATATTTGAACGGATCTATCATGAGAGTGTGATATGGTGGGAAAAGACTTGGCTTTGAAGACATAGGTTGTGGGTTTGAATCCCACCTCGCTCCCCTAGAATAAGGCCCATCTCTTAAATCTCAAGATTTCTTAAACATGGGGGAGATGAGCTAACGGATCTATCTCTAAGACCTGGAGCCCTTAGGAGTGAGATATGCACCTGCCTGTGCCCAGATCGAAATAGGAGATTGGAAGGCGAATGAAGATTCGAAGATATTGGGATGATTAGCTCTGATTTCAGCTGACAGTAAGTTAAGCACTGCCCAGATGAGAAGGGACTCTCCTTTTCTGTCATGTCGTCATCAAAGCTGAATTCCCAGAGCCCAAATGTTTCCAAAAGATCTTCTGGGTGGAATTCTTCTTGTCAACACAATGAGGTCTTCATGGCATTTCCAATGCTATTGGCCGTCTCCAGGTCCGGACGCCTGGGTCCCTTTCCAATGGCCGACCCGATGGCTCCCTCACTGACAAAGAGCCTGTTAGGACATTTTCTCGGGGACCTTTTTCTAGTATGAATCAGCCCCTTCTCCATGAAGGTTGGAATGGGAAGGAATAAGGACTCTGCCCTCTGGATTCCCCCTCTGCTCAGGTCAGAGAAGACCCTCACTCCCTGGCCCCCTAGACAAGGCTGGGCTCCAAGACATGGCAGGATATGGCCCTCAGTGAGTGTGTCAGGCTTTCCTCTAGAGCAATATGGAACGGCTTAATGCAAAGCTGTTTCCAGCTAGAGCGCTTGGGCTGTTGCCATCCATATGACGGAGGGATCCTCGCTGCAGAGGGGGAGGAAGGGGGAGGCCCTCCGCCCCCCAACTCATTCCATCGCTTTCTCTGGTTCCCTTTCTCTCTTCTTTTTTTCTTCCTCCTCACCCCACCCCCAAGCCTGAAAGGGGATTTAGGAGCATATATAACCATGTACCTCCAGGAGCCTCCTTTCTGGCAGATGAGGGGCCCTTTCCTGGGGGCTCTGCCTGCTGTCTATTCTGACCATTCAGAATTATTAGTGGCAGCCTGTGTGTGTGTGTGTGTGTGTGTGTGTGTGTGTGTGTGTGTGTGTATGAGAGAGAGAGAGTCAGAGAGACAAAGAGACAGAGAGAGACAGAAAGACAGAGACAGACAAGAGACACATAAAGAGAGACAAAGACACAGAGACAGAGTCAGAGCCTGAGAGACAGAGAGAAAGACAAAGACACACACACACACACACACACACACACACACACACACACAATAGAGAATGAGAGAGACAAATAGAGTCAAACAGAAAGAGACAGAGAGACAGACTGAGACCAAGGCAGAAACAGAGAGATAGAGAGGCAGGAAAATAGAGACTGTGTTGGGGAGCTTTACAATTTTGGAGGCTAAAAGGGGGTCGAAATTCAGCTTTGGAGGTGATGGACTGAAGCTATGAGGGACCTTTTTTCCAGCATGAGATGCTTAGTGTCAGAGTGGATAGAGCACCAAAGTAATCCTGCCTCAAGGATTGGAAATAATTGTCACAAATTGGAAGTAAAGTCACAAGTAATGTAACTCTGGGCAAGTCATTTATTCTTTATCAGCCTCAGTTTCCTCACCTGTAAAATGGAAATAATAATAACATCAATCTCCCAAGGTTGTTTGAAGATCAAATGAGATAATATTTGTTATTCCTTCCTTCCCTCCTTGATAACAAAAACGACAAGAGAGTAGAGGGCCAGGAAAAGGCAAAGAAGCAGGTGGTCTGTTTAAGGCCTCTCCCTAAATAATTTCTTGTTGTTCTGTCATGTCTGACTCTACATGACCTCATGGAATTTTTTTCATTGAGTTTCACAGTTCAACTCTGCCTCAGACACTAGCTGAGCAAATCACTTCATCCACTTTGCCTCAGTTTCCTCATCTGTAAAATGAGCTGGAGAAGGAAATGGCAAATCACTCCACTCCAGTATCTGCCAAGACAACCCCAGATGGAGTAATAAAGAATCCGATGTGACTGAAAATGACTGAACAACAATGGCCTGATAAGACATGGTCTCTAGCCCTAGGGGACATAGAGGGGAAAAAAGTAGGAGGGCAGAAGCTTGGGGAATTTCTGCATGTGGCTGATTAGAAGAGGAAAAAAGAAGAGTGAAAGGAATCAACTAGGAAAAGGGAAAGAGGCTAAAGGGGAAGTGGAGAGTGCTCAGAATTATGGAAGCTAAAAAGCTAAAAAGGAAGCTAAAAAAGGACATAGCCAGAGAAAGCAAAGACTCACCATCTCAAATCTGGATGGCTGCAATAGTTATTACTGGTGGATCTGTCTGCTTCAAGTCTCTTCTCTCTCCAATTCATCTTCCATTCAGCCACTAAAGTGATTTTCCGTTTGAATACGTCAATCCCCTGCTCATTAAACGCTAGTGGCTCTCTATTGCCTCTAGGATCAAATACAAAACACTGTTTGACATCAAAGCCCTTCCTAACTCAGTTCCCTCTTACTTTTCCCCAATCTTTTAGCACCTAAGTCCCCAGCATGGTCTCATTGATCCAGGGACATTGACTTCCTGACTCTCCTATGAACAAGACCCTCTTGGCTCTGAGTATTTACTTTGGCTGGCCTCTATGTCTAGAACACTCTTCCTCGTCCACTCTGATTAGTGACCTCCTTGGCTTTCTTTAAGATTCAAATTAAAACCCACTTTCTAGAGGGAAAAATCTAGTTCCCACCAGGAGGAAATGGATGAACGACTTAGAGAAAGTGGAGGATGCAGGGACTTTGAACAATAGAACCAGGCTACTTCAGGCACCAGGGAAGAGGCAATCAATGGACTGGGCTTGGGGAAGCAGAGCCCTGAGCTATAATGGGATGAGAATTGGAGAGGTCTAGGCAGCAAAGGGATTTTGTTTAATTCAAGGACATATTCTTTTTAGTCTAAGAAATTTTTTTAAGGGAGGGGTCTTTCAAATTGGAGAGGGAGGAAGCCAATTACAAAGGAAACAAGGGAAATTCTCCCTCTGCTGAAGAATTAAAACTGCTTGTTTGGGAGCAGCTAAGTGGTGCAGTGAATAGAGTACCAGCCCTGAAGTCTGGAGGACCTGAATTCAAATTTGACCCTCAGACACTTAACACTTCATAGCTGTGTGACCCTGGACAAGTCACTTAACCCCAATTGCTTCTGCCAAAAAAAAAAAAAAAAAACCCAGCTGGTATGCAAATTTGCATTACAAAATACGAGCTGTAGCACCCAGGAATAGTGGAGCTATAAAACCCAAGTCAAAACAGATAAAATTAAATATATAGACTTGTGATAGAGACTAGATCTGTGAATTCTCCAGTTCTTGGGAACTCCCTGTGAGTAGGATACTTCCCCTCTCCCCAACTCCCCATCCCCACTGACAGTCTATTGCCTAGATCAATTTTGGGGGCTTAGGATTCCTTTAAACTCTTAAAAATATTGAACTCCTTTCCCCAATAGTTTTTATTTGTGTAGGTTATATCTAATTATATTTATTTAAATTTTAGTATTATTTTGAAAACAGTTTTAACTCTTGAAATTCCTTTAAAAGGGTTTCAGGGACCTTCAGAGAACACTTGAGCTCTGAGAGGTTAAGGGGGTCTTATCTGGGCTGAGTCCAGCCTTCCAGGGCAGCTAGATATCCACAAACCCTCTACAATGTGAGATAGTTGAAATGCTAATAACTGACTGTTAGAGAGTATTTAAATTTAAAGTATGTCACTTGACATGAATTAACTCATTTGATCCTTGCAGACACCAACTGGAAGTTTTATCCTTTTTAAAAAATCTTTTATTTTATATATCACAGGTATTATCAAACGGGTTTTCTAGATAAGTTTAAGTAGTTTTGCCTAGGAGATCTGGCCTGGCATCGGGAGAACTAAATTTAGTCACTTATACTAGCTGTGTGATTTTGGACAATCCAATGAACCTCTCTGGGTGTTGATACTTTCATCCATTAAATAGGAATATTGAGAAATGAATAACGAAGAGTTTTCAAAACAACATAAGTGAACTAAGGATAGTCTGGTTAAAGGAAGATGGAAGAGGGAGGGTGGAGTGGTCAGACTCAAGAATTGTCTTTTGTTTTGGAAGGACTGAAACCTGGGATTAAAGTAGTCTTTGACCCCAGAGGGAAGATTATGGAGCAAGGAATGAAAGTTAGAGAAGCCTTAACAAAAAGGAAGAATTTTCTAATTCGGAGTTTGGACTGCCCGACAGTTCCTCCCCACTGGAAGGGGCTGCTTCTAGAGGTAGTGACTTCTATGATCAGAGAGCCAAGGGACTGACCATCTGTTTCAGTTTGGGAGACCAGGTGACCTAGAAGGTGCCCTCCAGCTCCAAAGGTCTATGATTTGGAGAAGAAATTACCCTAATGAGTTATAATAACAATTGATTACATTAATATAGGATGCTAAGGATTGTGAAGTATTTTTTTTTTTATAACTCCTCCCTTAGGAAATAGAATAAAATCAGGATAAATACTAAGAAACAGAGTATTTGATTTTCCGTTCCTTGGAGTTAGACATTTCGTTTGATCTAAATTGTCTGTGTCCTGACATAATGCTCTTTATTTAATCATACACTTTCTTTAATAAACTCCTGTTAAATGGTAGTTGAATGACTGTGTAGACCAGCCTTTGGAGCAATGAATAAATAAAATATAGTGGGAACGAGGAGGACTCGATGGATTGGGCGTGCATCACAGTCAATGACCAGTCTTGGTGAGAGGGAAGAGTCAGTCCCGTTGCTCTGAACGCAGGTTCCTTTTCAGGATTAGGTGTGAGCAAACGGGGAGGGGCTGATGCGAATCCGCTCCTCAGCCTGGGTTGCGCTCCCCAAGGCGCTGGAAGCTCCATCTCCTTCCCATTTCTGCCCTACGTGGGTTTTTCGGAAGTCCCTGAAAAGACCAGAGCTTTTTAGATTCGTTAGTGTTTCCATCCCCATCTCTTCTCTCAGAAACAAGAGATGTGGCGGTCGGTACCCATTGTTTGGAGCCAGATCATACTTCTTATTCAGACTTCCCAAGACAAACTCTGTAGACCCAGAGGCAGCCCTGGCAGAAACCAATCCCCTTGGGGAAATGAGGAGCTCCTCCCCTCCCCTCTCCTTTCCCGGACGGACTGTTTTACAAAGCCCTGGTCCAGCCTTCTGCTAAAAAAAGTTGGAGTAAAAGGGTAGGGGAATGAGAGAGTAAGTGTTATTTTCCTGGAAGTGATGAAAATTTGTAGAGGAAAGCATTGGGCCCTGGAAAGGGGAGGAGGGGGAGAGAGAGAAAAAGAGAGAGAGCGAGAGAGAGAGAGAGAGAGAGAGAGAGAGAGAGAGAGAGAGAGAGAG
>JAJPUD010001520.1:232768-246746 GCA_023553655.1 Myrmecobius fasciatus | reverse complement strand
CCCCCCAGCTCGGAGCCTCCCACCTCCAGCACCCGCACTCCTTCTTCGGAGCCCAGCACCGGGACCCCCTCAACTTCTACCCTTGGGTCCTGCGCAACCGTTTCTTCGGACACCGCTTCCAGGGTGAGTGGTCTGCCCCTGCCCCTGCTTCCCGCCCGGGCCCGGGGCCCGACCCGCCTCGGTCCCCCCCATCCTCGCCGCCGCCCGCAGCCCGAGCCCAACTCGCCGGCGTAGAGGCAGGGAGCTGACACCTTTCCCTTTTCGGAACTGAAGCGCGCTCGCCGAAGCCCCCGGGAGGTGGGGAACAGGAAGCCTGCGGAGGAGGAGGCTGGGGGGGAAGGGGAGGAGGCGAGGGTGCTGGGAACCTTTTACCTCTTTGCCAGAAGTTCTGGAAGAGGGATGAAGGGGGAGGGGAAAGGCAGGCACCCAGCCGGAGAAACTGAAGGGACCCGTCGAGTTAGGACCTCAGCGGGCACCCAGGCTCGGCGTTCAGTCCATTAGATCTGACAGGCTTCCTCCACCCTTTGGGGAGTGCCGTGCTCTCACTTCCCAGCTGGGGAACGAGCTGATTCGAGCCGAGCTTCCCAGGTTCTCCAGAGAACAATCTGCATTTCATCTCGAGAACCGTTCCTTCTCGTCCCATTCCCGTTCCAAGCCCTGTCCTGGAAACGTTCCATTGCCCACTCCGGCCCCTCACTCTGAAGGAGGATCTTTGGGAACCTCCCGGTCCACTTCTCTCCCCCGTTCCCCCGCCTGGCCCCAAGGCGGCTTAGTTTTGTTGCTTTGCAAAAGGCACAACAAGCCCATAAGGAACCGAACCGGCTGGCGCTGGGGTCAGAGCCCTTGCGGAGGAAAGTCCAGCAGTCACCAGGGCTGGCTGAGCTAAGGAGGGCGGCCTTGGCTGTCCTTGGCGTGCGGATTACGAGGTCTCAGAGCCCTGGCTTCTAGTTTCGGACCCTTCCAGCTTGCCCGTTCGGCGCCTGCACGGTGCCCTGGGCCGAGTGCCCCCCTCCCGTTTCCCTGCCTCTGCCCAGCGCTGGGTAGGACCTCGGCATCTGCCCGGGGATCGGGCAGTGTAGGGGAAGGCGACCCGGGAGACTACGCTGGCGTTGCAAAAGTACAGCGGAAGAACTGAGTCAATTTACCGAGTGATCCATTCTCTCCCGGGACCACCGAGCCTAAAACAGAGCTTTGCTTCAATTATTCGGACACCCCAAATTAAAGGCGACCGCGGGTCCATTTTGTTGTTAGCCTTTGAAGAGGGACGCTGCAATGATGTGTTGTCTCAGCAGCCGACCTACTTCAGTGGGTTAGAGTAGACCGGGTTTGCTCAATTTCCTCCCGGTGCCCTGAACTAGGAGGGAGAAGCCTAATAATTTAGAATCCGATCGTTAAACGAGCAAACAAAAAACAAACAAGCCAACAAAAAAAACCAAACGCTTTGAACTTGGAAGACTGGAGAACAGCAGCTGATGAGAAAGACACCATTTAACTTAGCCTGCCCTCTGCTCAGTCCTGCGCCAAAGACCACACTAGCAAAGTTAAGTGGGGGAGTGGGGGAAATTGAATAATACAAGGAAAATAATCCACGGACCGTGGGGTGTGTGTGTGTGTGTGTGTGTGTGTGTGTGTGTGTGTGTGCAGATTGTTCAGATATTGCAGGTGAAGGCAGCTTCGCTTTTTCCCTCCTCATTTTTATTTTGGGGGGCTTTGAAGCACCAGCTTGTTTGTCTTAAATTCTCCCCCTTGGGGATGTCAGGACAGCAACCCAAAGGCTCCTCACCCATGACCAAGTCAGAGCAGAGAGTGGAGCTTGGGTAATTGTTGCTGTTTTCTCCACCTGACATGAGTATGTGGCTAAATTATCCGGATAATTTCCTCGAATCTTTGCTTCTTTGGGCAAAAGGTCATGTCAATTCAATCCGTTTCTTCTCGAGGATCTGGCCTTTTGCTCCATTTCACTCACTCTCCGGTGGGTTCTTTTACCTCTCTGACGATACTGGCCCTTGCAAACAGGGGTGAGGGGACCCAGACAGACAGGCAGGTGCACATAGACTGCCTGACAGTCGGAGAGAAGCAGGCCGGCTCGTCTGTTCTGTTTCTCCCTAAATCGGGCCTTGATCGGCCCTTGGGAACCAGGAGCAGGAGAGGATGAGAGGTGGATTAAATAGGAGAACAGAGGGGTCGCCTAAGGAGCCCCGGGAAGGGGACCAAAGCTCAGTCCTCTTGCTTCGGAGACGGTCGCCTGGCGGAGAGAGGGACTGGCTGCAGAGGTCTGTTCCCCTCGGCATCGAATCGGGCTCACAAACTTGTGGGCAACTTTCCTTCCCCTCCGCCCGCAGGGCGTGACCAAGGCCTCAGAAGCTGTCAGCCCTATCCCTCCTCCAAGTTTAGGGGGACTCAGACCCCTGAATCCTTCCCTCCCGAGACGAGAGCTCCCCTAGGAATTTCCCCCCTTCGTTCTATTTCGGCGTAGCCGTTCCCTGAGCGCCGCCACAGCCGACAAGCAAAGGAGCCTTGCCGACAAAACTCGAGGCTTTGAAAAGACCCAGGGGTTCCCCGGTCCCACACGCGAGGAAAGGCCGGAGAGACCCGGGACGGAAGAAAGAATTAATTCCTCGTTTAATCAAGCTCGGAAGATTTCCCTTTCCCCGTCAAAATGAGTTGGGGCCCAGGGGACGTTTTGGAGAGCCAGAAATCTAGGTACGCTCTCTGTCTCCGAGAAGGAAGCCTCCGGATCCCGATTCTCCCTCGGACCCAGAAGGGGCTCCGAAAGCCTGTTCCATCTCGGGGTTCCGAGACATTCGAACTGTCCGGAGCAGTTCGGAACGCCGAGAGATTTCGGGACCTGGACCACGCCCGAGATTTCCCTCCCCTTCCCCGAATTCTGAGGGACTCGGAGAGGAAATCAGTGGGATTTCGGGCCGTGGGGGCTGCAGGCACGGGTGGGACTGCGACCCGCTCAGAAGGAAGTCTGGCTGGTCATTTACTCCAGGAAACGGCTCCCCGGATCTCAGCGCCAGAGCGGCTCCGGCATTTCGATTCATGGGGAAACCAGACAGATGAACGAAGGCAGTGTTTGTGTATTTCCTGTCTATTTCGCTATTGCAGCCCGGGGCCGGGCTCTCGCTCGGGGGGACAGTGTCATCAAAAGAAAAATAGGGGAAAAGCCCAGAGCTCAAGGACCCTGTCCCCCCTACTCCTCGACCCGGGTAAGAGAGATTGGGAGTCGCCCGCAGGTCCTCCCCAGGGCTCGGGTGGAGGAACAGCAACGAACTCCGGGCAGCAAAAATCCTGGGGAAATGGGAGCTCTAAATTAGCAGGCGCCGGGCCGCTGGAGGGGCCGGGCGCGGGCTTGGAGTCTGAGCACTACCTAAATCCACGGCCCCTGACCCGTGGAGCGGGCCATCGAAAAGCGGACTGAGGCTGGCGAGAGTGTGTGTGTGTGTGTGTGTGTGTGTGTGTGTGTGTGTGTGTTTGCCCCGGGAATGAATTCTATTTCCCAAAGGAGGAGAAGCCCTCGGAGAGGGGCGCAGGGCGTCTCGAGCTCATTAGCCAGCTCCCCATGCAAATCCCCTGCGGCCCTTCCCCTCCCTCCAGTCCCCACCTCCCCCACCAGCCCCGCGGCCCGCGGGAGCCAGGGGTGCATCAAAGGGCGTCTTTGTTCCGGGCAGGAGCAGAGGGATTAGGTTATCTCCACGATGCTGCGGCCCAGGCCGATGCTCTGGGCTGGCTCAGGGCTCCACGGGCCCGAGAGACCCCGAAGCCGGAGTTGCTTAGGATCCCGAGCCCCCAGTGGAGATGGAGTGGTTTGTGAACCCGCGGAGCATGGGGGCACCTTCCCAGGCCCACTTTGCTCCAAAGTCCTGGGACTCCGCTCCCCAAGCCTTGGGTGCGGGGAGAAGTACGAAGCGCTCTTCCCAGGGCCTTGGGGAGACCGAGCCTCCCTTTGCCTCTTGCTTCTGTCCCGGGCCTGAGAATACTGGAGGTTGGGGCAGATGAATCAGCTTCCTTTCTGTTTTCCCTTCATCCTGTACCGCAAGTGCAGGAGGGGAAGGCCTCAGGGACTCTTGAATTTCCATTGCACCCGTTCTGCCTTCTCGTCTTAATAGAGCTGAGTCACTTTCCCTTACTGCGGGCAGAGAGCCTGGCCCCAGCTGCAGGCCCTGGGCCTGCCCAAAGATTGGGCCTCAGCCCGGACCAGGGGGTTCAGTCTGCCCCTCCCTCCTTTCCCCAATTTCCCCTTGTCAGTAATCTCCATAAAGACCATCTCTTGGCTGGAAAACCACAGCACACACATAGACACCTACCCAAACAATGAATCCATCAGCAAACATTTATTAAGCACCTACTGTATACAGAGCCTTTTACTGTCCAGATTTTTCACTTCCATGTACATAGGCATATACACTCACAGATTCATATACATGCACATACAAATAAATGTATTTGGTCTCACATCTATATACATATAAAGACCAGGGGAAACTCATGTGGACATAGAGAGACCCATGTACCTCCACGTCCACTAAAAATGAAACAAACACACATTTATTCATGGCCAAACATGCAAATTCTCCCAGACTCACCTATGGAGACTGAACAGACATTCACAGGCACCACAAGTTTACAAAAGATAAACATACATATTGGCCAGAGTGTCACAATTACAAAAGAAGTAGAGCCATGTGCCAATTAGCCGAGCTATGCGATGCAAAATAAAATAAAAAAGCTTTTTCTTCTATTCAAGGAGAAGTGTTTTAATCTCCCCTTCTTTTTAACAAAGGTGGAGAGATAAATAACTTTTCAACATATTGAACCATTCGGCTCACAGATTCCCTAGGGTCTGTTAACACAACCATATTCACAAGTACATTTTGAAATCCATACCAGCCTGTGTGTATGTAAAAATTCATAAGATTAAGAAAAATACACACATGCACGCACACATGCTCCCTGACCACAAGCACAAGCACAAAGATTGTGCTCGCACCAGCCTTTGGAATTATGGGATGGAAACCATCGCAGGAGGCATTTATCCCCTCCATAAATGCACTGCTTTTGGCCCATTTGTCTAGAGCCCTAAGCTAAAGGGCACTTGGGGGTGGGGAGGAATCACAGCTCTCTATTTTCCAGAAAACTGCTTCCTTTCCCCAGGCCACATGATCCTGAAAGGACACATAGTCAGATGGTCACACATGCTCGGTCACACACACTGACTCACAATTACACCATCACACAATACCCAATCAGCCAACACTCCATCACACAAAATCCCACAACTACACAAAGTCATCCACGTGAAAAATCATAGATTGCATCTCCATAACACTCTAAGGTTACCAGGGGCTAGCTCCTCACAAGAATCGCAAGGTGGTGAGTTCTGGAATCACTGCTGACATTTTACTGATGAAAATATTGGGCTCAGATTCTGAGAAGTGTCATTTGGCCTGTTCCTGGAACCCAGACCTCCTGACACCAAGTTCAAGTTTCTTCCTACTGGGTGACCCTGACTTTTTAACACAGCTTCCCCTCCCCCACCTGCCACTCTCCCATTGTTGCTGACCACCTCGGGTCTCATCCTTCACTCTTTAAAGGGTCTGAGGTCACACCTTGATCAGTGCTGGACACTAATGATTCACCAGAGAGATGAAGTAGCAAGTGTTCGCTGGCTCTCCCCCAGTATCAGGCTCAAGACAGATTAGAGTTTGTTTTTGCTCTGTTTTGTCAGAGATGGGGGCAGGGACAGGTAGAAAGAAAGCTCAGCTGGCATCCCAGGTGATGAAGAGGGAAGGGCGGATCTCAGGTCATTGACAAGGTGGAGACTGATCCTCCGACCCTTTTCTCCCTCCCCAAAAAGGTCTGCTCTGTGATAAACCAACCCCCTTCACTCTTTTCTTGGGTCTCCCTTGTGACCAATGACATGTGTTTGGGAGATGGCTGGTTGTGTTAGGTGTTAATCTGTGGCAGAATTTGTCTCAGTGGGGAGTCAAGTGGATTTTTCTGGGATCAAATTCACTACATTAGACTCATTAGCTGTATCCCTACCTACACAGTACATAAATACATTTGGCAAACACCCCTGCTCAGAGAAAGAGCTACCAGCATGCACACACACACAGACACAGACACTGAACAACTCAACTCAACATGCTGCTTGTATGACTAAACCATCAAAGTGGGAATACATCTCTCCATTTCTTCCCTGTTTCTCTCTGCTTCTGTCTCCCTTCACTTTGGGCTTCCCTCCTATTTCTTACCTGCCAAGGAAGCTCCTTTTGGCTCTGCTGATTTTATAAAAGCCTTTGGTGGAGGGGGTTACAGGGAGCCAGGAACGGACTGGGCTGGGACAAAGCAGGGAAGTAGCCAAAAGAAGCTTCTCTCAGAAGGTAGGGCTGAGGTTAAAGGGACACTTGGGCGGGTGGGGGTGAGTCTGCCTTCTCTCTATGAGCTGCCTGCCTCCTGAGGCTAAAGGAAGTGCATTTAGTCCTTTCCTCTCTTCCCTGGCAACTCTGTCTAGAATCAGGCAGGAGGTGGAGATCACAGGGCATTCCAACTAGAAGAACAAAGTCCAACTCGCCCTCTTCGGTGGCAGTGTAAATGCAGCTTCCAGACCCAGAGAAGAGCCTAAAACCACTGAAGGGAAATGAGAAGCTTAATCCTGAGAGAGGAACTTCATGGAAGAGCCCCAGCTGCAGAAATGAGTGTCAATCTCACCTTCCCCCCCAATTCTGCTAGAGATTCTTTTTTCCTCTCACCTTGGTACAGCTGGCACCAGTACCACTGGGCAGCTCAATAACCTTGCCTATATGTCTCCTAAAGTTCAATGAATTTCAGGTCAGTTGTTTTTCTGAGGGACCAAAAATCCTTATGAAATCTCAGGAAGTGCAGTTTTTAATGTCAATTATGATTTGTACGGAACTCAGATGTCCCCCCTCCCAGATATGTGTGTGTATATTTAACTTCATTTTTATACTTCTGGTTGCATCTCTTTATTTTTATATTCCATCTCTGTCATACTTTTTCTTTCCAGAATCTGGCATCTTATTATAATTTTCCACCTTTTGTTCTAAACCATTGGTTCTTAGTTGTATTTTAAAAATATATTTTAATATCGTTAAATATTTTTCAATTAAATTTAAACTATCATACTCATTTAATTTTTTAAAGTTCCAAATTCTCTCCTTTCTGCTTATTCCTCCCCTCCCCTTTAAGACTTCAAGCAATACGATAATGATTCTATACAAAAAGTCCATATTAAGCATCTCATTTGTTTTTTTTTTTAATTCTTAATTGAGGATTCTTTCATTTTATGTCTTATTTTTTTTTCCTGGTTAAGCTTCTCAGCCACTTTGGCAGTTATTGAAGATCGTCTGCTTTCATTTCTGGAAGATCTCGTTGTGGTTATGACAATATTATTTCCTTCCTTTTCCAGAATTTTTTTCTCTTTCTTACCTCATAAGATAGCATCATGATACTAGGAACTTTTCTATGTGTACTTTTTCCTGCAGCATATAAAGTGGGATTTTTTGGCCCCGTTTCTTTCTTTCTTTTTCCAATTATGTTTTTATTTTAGCACATTTCTTGATGCTTTGAAGTGCTAGATGGGAGCTGGGCTTAGACTGGGCAAATTCACTTGGTCACCTTGTTGGAATTCCGTATCTCTCCCCAAGTCCAAGAATTTTGAAGAGCCAAAGAGTGGACTGACTGGTCTCTGATTGCATCAGAGTGGACAATATTGAAGAATTCTAGCCTCTAACTCTATATGCTTTCACCTCACCTTTCTATAGTGTTGGGAGAATTGTAGAGTGCCTTCCTTCAATATCTCTGTGATATCCAGAGAGAGGAAATTTAGTGCCTGACTTGGGATTTTTAGGATCTCCGATTTCAATATTTTTCCCATCATATTATGCTGCCTCATTTATCTGCCTTTTTATCTTGGAAAGCATTTGTTGGCCAATATTATCCATATATTAAGTGAAGACTTGAGGTGATCTTGTTAAATGCACACACACACGTTTTTAAAATTCTAGATTGTCACATTAGTTAGCTAGTTGAGATGATGCAGAAATCATTCAGATCCAGCCACATGACTTGTCTCAGTTGAAACATTGAACCCAGTGCTAGTAGCATTAGGTTGAATTATAATAAGAACAATTATAGCTAACATTTATATAGCTCTTTAAGCCTGCAATGAGTTTTGCATGTATTATCTCATTTGATGCCCAACCCCCTGGGAGGTAATTATCCCCATTTTACGGATGAGGAAACTGAGAAACACAGGAGTTAAGTGACTTGCCCAGGGTCATATGGTGTCTGAGATAGGATTAGATCCAAGTCTTTCTGATTCCACTTCCAGAACTCTATCCATTGTTTCCTGAAGTATGAGAAAGAAACTTATAAAGTTTATCTACTGTGCTTGTTACCACGGCACAGACCTTCCCAAAGTTGGTGCTTATGGCTATCTAATTCAGTGCGTGTTTGCAGATGATCGTATGTGAATATTTGTACACAATTCCACAGACAATATTTTGGATTTGAATTTGTGCACATGTGAGTGTGGTAAGTTGCTGGAAGGAGCAGTGGGGTTACAGGCTGCTATGTATATTGGGGGAGGGTCGTGTGCACCTCTGGAGCTACTGACTCATGCCAATGTATACACACTAGCCTGAGAGTATTTCCATTGACTGTGGAAGAGAAAATCTGTGTGTACATGTGTGTGTGTGCATGTTTATGTGAATGCCTCTGCAGAAATGTCTGTGTAATTGTGTGCAAAGGACATGGATTTAAAAAAAAACACGCACATACTGTATATCTATATACAGTACATTAGAGAGAAGGCTGAAGCCAAGCTAGGATATATATTTACATGCACACCCATGCAAAAACCAAATCTTCCCCCTTCTCTCTCTCATTTATTATTTTTAACTTCGTTCTCATATTTCTGGTTTCAACTTTTCATTTTTGTATTCAATTTCTGTCACAATTAGAGAAAGAAAGAGAGAGAAACTTATATATATGTATATATATATATATATATTTATATATTTAATTCGTGTTCCAACAGTGTGGACTGTTTAGTGACTAGGTAGGACCCTCTTGTGCCTGGGTAGGGTGTGATCCTTTCCTTGCTACTTTTTGTCTGACCTCTTTGGGATGGGGTGAGCTGAAGGGGAGTCATATCAGCATACAGTATCAAGAATAGACTGGAGGGAAATTGAGAACTTAGCATATTTTAAGCAGACTCCTAGTAGTTTGCTGTCTAAATAAGCAGTATGACATAAGAGAAGAAGCTAAGGAGAAAGAATAGGAGGGAACTGATGCTCCATACCGGGAAGTAGGCAGGCTGTTCTATCTAGAAAGAAGGATAGCATTGGGACCACCCTTCTGGTTACTGAGAAACCAGGAGGAAGAGGATGGTGCTGCTGTGTGTCTGTGTTGGTAGGGTGTGTGTGTGTGTGTGTGTGTGTGTGTGTGTGTGTGTGTGTAGAGAGAGAGAGAGAGAGAGAGAGAGAGAGAGAGAGAGAGAGAGAGAACAAAACGATTTCTATTTGTCAGGTTAGTTTAAGGAGGTGAAAGGAGAAAAGTACCCATAGACCCATAGACCTTCTGTCCTCCAGCTGTGTTTTGGGGTAAGGGGGAGGTGGATGAGAGCCTAGACACTCAGCTTTTTTTTAATGAGGGGTTCTCCATCTGGTAATTCTTTTCTTTCAGTGTATGGCTGTCCTGGAGATAGGAGGTGACCAGCTAATTTGGATTAAAATGTTTTTAGTGATGTCAGTTTATATGCCCAAACTGAGGTTACAATAGATGTTAATAGCTGGAAGAGATCTTAGAGACTGCTTAGTTATCCTTTCATTGGACAGGTCAGAAAACTAGGACCCAGAGTTAAGAAAAACTTTCCCAAGGTCATAGAGGTAGGAGAGAATAGGTAAGATGTGAACCCTGGACCTCTGACTCCAAATCTAGAATCTTTCCCTCTGTACTATGATGGTTGGAGCCAGGTAATAGTGTCTAGGTGCAAGGGAATGATATTCTGACAAATTCATAGAACTGGAATCAAAACAGGAAGCATTGGAAATAACAACTGGGAAGAGGATCAGGGACCAAGAGAAGAATGAGAATTTGGTAAAGGAAGGAAAATAAGAAAGAGTGTGCAGGGAATGGAAGAAGAATTGGGGGGGGTGGTTAAGAAGAAAATAATTGATGAAGATATGGAGAAGAGAAGGGAAATGGTTGGGGAAAGGGATGGGAGAATGGGGAAGGAGATTTGGAGGACAGAAGTAAGGGGGGCAAGAAATAAGGGAGGCGGGATGAAGCAAGTAAAAGAAAAGGAGGAAAGAAATGGGAGGAGCAGATGGGCTTGGAGGAGATGAAAGTAGAGGGAGACATGGGGTGATTGCAGGAGGGGTAACATGATTTAAGGGATTAAAGGCTTCAGCCAACTACCTCTCATATATATAGGAATATAAGGAAGAATCCTCTTCCAGAGTCATTCCTCCCTGGGAGGTTAGCAGTGGATGGACTCAGGTCCTGCAAAGAAAGGTGCCAGGAGACAGTGGGGTCCCGGGAATTCCCCAAAGAGAGACGTTGCTTATTCAAAAGATCCTATATGGCAAATGATGCCGTTATAACATGATACCTTATTAACAGACTCGCATATACCCTGGCTCCTGCATGTCCCTGGGAACGGAACTCCATATGTTAAGAGCCTTCTGGAGTCTAACAGAAAGACTAACACTTTTTGCCTGGAACAGGGGTGAGCCTCTTCCCCAGCAGCAGAGAGTAGAAGGGCTTCCCCTGGGCAGGATAGGAGTGCTTATGTCAGCCGTGATGGAGAGGAAGGAGCCTTAGCTCTAGCGAGAGATGTTGCGGGCAAATCCCGACTCTGTCACTTCCTACCGCTGGGATGTTGGGCAAATCTCATCAACTCTCATCTGCGATCCAGGAGATGATCTCTCCATTCTCTTGCAGCTTTTAATCCCTAGTACCACACACAGAGCTCGGAGCAGAAATGTTGAGTACCGAGCAGAAATGCTGAGTACCGAGCAGAATTGCGGAGAACCAAGGTGCTGGCTCTGATATCTAGGACCCGGATGACCTTGCGCAAGACTCTCTGTTACCTCCTCCGGAAAGTAAAGGCATTGCCTAAAGAGGCAGCTTTTGTGGTGGAGAGAGCGCTTGGGCTCAAATATTGCCTTGGACCCTTGTTAGCCCTGGATCCCTTCAGCTGTAGCAGCTGTATGGCGGCTGTAGCTAAAGGTTTTTGGGAAGTGAGGAGAGAGTCGGAGGACCCATCTCCATCTTGCCATTAGCCTGAAGTCCGCCCTTCCCTCTTCATCATCTGGGATGCCCCCCGAGCTCTCTTTCTACCTGCCTCTGCCTCCACTTCTGACGACAGAAAGCAAAAACAAACTCTAATCTGCCCCAGTATCAGGATGCTGGGGAAGAGTCCAGCGAGGACTTTCCTCTTCAACTCTTATCTTTAGTATCTAGCACTGAGTAGGTGTCTGATTAAGGTTTCTTGGTCGATCCGTGTGACCTCAGATCCGTTACGATGAAGCCCGAGGTGGTCAGCAACAATGGGAGAGCGGCTGGTGGGGGAGGGGGCAGCTGTGTAAAAAGTCAGGGTCACCCAGTGGGAAGAAGCTTGAACTTGGTGTCAGGAGGCCTGGGTTCCAGGAACTCTGAACAGGAACTGTTCCTCAAAATCTGAGCCCCAATATTTTCATCAGTAAAATGTCAGTGGTGATTCCAGAACTCATCACCTCGCGATTCTTGTGAGACGCTAGCCCCTGGTAACCTTAGAGTGTTATGGAGATGCAATTCTGATTTTTCATGTGGATGACTTTGTGTAGTTGTGGGGGTTTGTGTGATGGAGTGTTGGCTGCTGTGATTGTGTAATTGTGAGTCAGTGTGTGTGACCGAGCTTGTGTGACCATGTATCTATCTGTGTGATTCTTCAGGCTCATAACTGACCTTTATGGGGCCTGGGGAAAGGAAGCAGATTTTTGGAAAATGGATCCCTCTCCAAATCCAGATAGCAGCCCTTTTGCGCAGGCAGATCAGCCGAAAACAGTGGGGGCTGCCTGGCTCCCAATTTCCGCAGTCCTAAACCAGCGCCTGCTTGACAGCCCGCTAGTGCGGGTTCTGCCGGGGCCTCCAGAGTCCCACCCAAGGGCTCTCGGGGTGAGCTCTCCACCAAGGTCTGGCCCTGCCTCAGACCCATGCCCAGGCTGCGACTCCCTTGGAGGAGGAGGAAGTCGGGGAGACACAGGAAGGAGAAATGGCCTCCCAGGAGGCCAGCGTCGGGGCCTCTGGACAGCTCTTGGACCCCGCCATCTCTTCCTTTAGTTATCAGTTCGCAGCCAAGGCGGGAGGCTTCTTGGGAGCCCCAAGTTAGAACCGAGAGATGGGAAGAGCGCAAAAGCAGCAAAGGACAACGAAGTCTGAGCGGGGACCCCTGGGCCAGGGTGGAGGGGTGGCTGGGCCGGGTACGGAGAGATCCAAGGCTGCACGGGACGCGCTAACCTGGACTGTGGAGGCAAGGTCCGAGGGAGGGGGCAGAGGGAAGTGGGATGGCCGGGACGGCTGCAGCAAAGGCGCTCATCCTCTTCCTCTCTCTTTCTCTCTCTCTCTTTCTCTCTCTCTCTCTTTGTCCGTCCGTGCGTCTGGCCTCTTCCCCCCTCCCCCCGCCTCCCCGTATTTTACAAATCCCAACTCTCCCCCACCCCCGCATCTCCAATTCCATTCCCCCGGGGCCTCATCTGCCCATTGGTCCCTGCCCCCTATGCCCCTTGTGTTCCCGTGCCTGGACCCCCCCTCCCCCGCGGGCTGTGTCCGTTGTCGCTTCCTCCTTCTCGTGCCCCCCCACCTCCGGGCCCCCTGTCTTCCCGAACACCCCTCCCCGCGCTGTGTCCCTTGTATCCCCGCATCTCCTGCTGCCTTGCTGTCTCCCGTGTCCTGCGAATTCTGTCGCTTTGTGTCGCGTGGGTCCCCGCTACCCCCGGGCCTCCTTGTGTTATCGTCCCGGTGCTCACCCATCCCCATTTCCGGACCGGCGTGTCGTCTCCCCCTTCGCCCCTCTGTCGGGTCCCCGGACCCCCCTTCCCCTCGTACCCTGTGCCCGTGTGTCCCGCGCCCTCCCCCTGTACCCGGCGCGGTGCCCTGCTGCCAGGGAGCGAGGTGCCCCAGGACAGTCTACTCCTGCACGGCCCCTTCGCCCGAAAGCCCAAGCGGATTCGGACGGCCTTCTCACCTTCGCAGCTGCTGCGGCTGGAGCGCGCCTTCGAGAAAAACCACTACGTGGTGGGCGCCGAGCGGAAGCAGCTGGCGGGCAGCCTCAGCCTCTCCGAGACCCAGGTGAGCCGCCCCGGGGCCTGGCCAGTCCCTCCGGCCTCTCCGAACTGCGCGCCCCCCACCACCCCCGATCCCTTTGGTCCCTTTGTCCACCTGTCCGTCTCCTTCAGCCTCTCACTCTGCATCTCTCTCCTTCCGTCACCCTCACCCCAACTCTCTCGATCTCATTCCTCTTTCCTTCTCTCTCTCTCTTTCCCACCTTTCTCTCATTCATTTCGGTCTCTCTCGCTTCTTCCTTTCTCCCTCTTTTCCTCTCTCCTCTGTCTTTATCTCTCTTCTTTCCCCTCTCTCTCTAACTTCTGCCCCGACTTTCACCCTTATCTCCTCTCCATTCTCTCTCTCCCTTTCCTTCCTCCCTCCCTTCTCCCCTCCCCTCTCTTCTCTTCTCTTCTCTCTTCTCTTTTCTCCTCTCCAATCCTCTCTTATCTTCTTCCCTTTTCCTCTTCCTCCTCTTCCTCTTATTCTTCTTCCTCCTCCTCCTTTCTTCTTCTTCCTCCTCTTCCTTCTTTCTTCTTCTTTTTCTTCTTCTTCTTTTCTTCTTCTCCTCCTCCTCCTCCTCCTCCTCCTCCTCCTCTTCTTCTTCTTCTTCTTCTTCTTCTTCTTCTTCTTCTTCTTCTTC
>JAJPUD010001520.1:211433-232758 GCA_023553655.1 Myrmecobius fasciatus | reverse complement strand
CTTCTTCTTCTTCTTCTTCTTCTTCTTCTTCTTCTTCTTCTTCTTCTCTTCTTCTTCTTCTTTCTCCCCCTCGTCCTCTTCTTCCTTCTTCTTTCTTTTTCTTCCTCCTCCTCCTTCTTCTTCTTTCTTCTCCTCCTCCTCCTCCTCTTCCTCCTCCTCTTCCTCCCCCCTCCCTGTCCTTCTCCTTCTCTCTCTCTCTTTCTTGTGCTCTCCTCTGTCTTAGCTCCAGAGTGGATCTAGCTGAGCAGAGCAGACAGGGAAAGGGGGTAAGGATGAAGAGAGGAGGAGCAGACCCAGGAAGTTTCTCTGTAGTTTGCCCTGCTTCTCAGGGCCACAAGGGTCAGCCTTCAGGGTTTTCCTTGAAAATAGTCTCTATTCTAGTTGTTCAGGAACTCAATAGAGGAAGAGCTTCTTTCTTCAGTAGTGACTACAAGGAAACAAAATAATAATTAATAATAATAAAACAACCTAACTCAGTTAAAGACTTCTCTCAATGCCATCTTGGAAGTATAGCCTCTAGAAGAAGGGAGTGACTGCCCTTCTGTTTTTCCTCCTGGTCAAGACTTCATTGGGATGATTGTGTTCAGTTCTGGGTCACATTTTAAAAAGGCAATGATAAAACTCAAGCATTTCCAGGAAGGGCAATCAGGGTGAAGGGCTTAGGTTGAAGAAAGTGGAGGTGTTCAGGCTAGAGAAGAGAATGCTTGGTAGCAGTTGCTGGAGGTGGGGATAGGGAACACACAATTGCAATCTTCAATATTGGAAGTACTATCATATAGTCTTAAAGATTATCCTTGACATCAGGAACTTTGGAGGATGGGACTAGAACTCATGGACTCAGGTTCCCTAGGGGATACTTTTGAGCTCAGTCTAAGGAATAGGACTGCTTTCTGGTCTGAAGTATTAACAGGACATCTGAGCAACCTGGCCCAGGGACTCATGATTGACCAGCTGTTTGTTTAGGGATTTTCATCAGGGCCATTCTAGAACCTGCTTATTTGTTTGGGAGGGGAGAAATGGGACAATGCCAGTGCTTCCCCTCTCCCCATAAGTCCCAGGATAGTTGTCCTCTGGGTGTGGAAAAGAAATGAGAAAGGAAAGGACAGAATTTCATTTCCTAACTACCTCCCCCACCCCATCTCCCACCCCAATCCAGGAAACCATCTGTTGATCTTCCTTAGTCACAACCAAATAACTCTATATCCCCAGGAGGGGTCAGTTTAATCTTCATTGCCCAAAGGATAACCCCAACTACTCTTTTTTATTTTCTCCTTGTTGCTAACAGTCTGTCTATAGCGTTTGTGTCCCCTATCTCAATTCAGTAAGTCCTATTTAATAAATATGGTGGACTTCCCCAATGGTATAATGGAAATCAGGAGACCCAATGGGATTCTAATTTATGGCTCTTATACTCCTTGTGTGACTTTGGGCAAATGATTCCCACTTTTAGCCTCAGGATTTCCCCCCTTAATTTCCATCAATTGAATGTCAATCTAGTGCTATAGAGGGATTTGAGGGTTATCTTTCAGCTCTAATATTCCGGTTTGGAGTGAAGAAACTCAGACCTGTAATTGATGGAGATGGAGAAGGTGGAAGAAAGCAGGTCTCAAGTTGGACCGAGCCCAAGACAGACTCTAGACATTGCTACTATGATTCAACTCCTGTCACAGGCTCCTTTCCTTGGTCATTGATTGTTTCTCTGAAAAACTGAAGGCAAATTATTCTAGTTATTTGAGTCTTGGATGGATTCAGGTGACTGGATGAAGTGAGGGAGGGGTTCGAGAACCAGAGCCCATTCTGGAATCCTGGGGGACCTAACTCAGTTTCAGATTTTGGTTCTCTAGTTTTAGCATTTGACACACCACTCCCCATAGCTGAACTTCTGTATGTTTATCCTTGAAATGAGGAAGCTGGCTTAGAGAAGCTGAAAGTGCCTTCCTAGCTCTCCTGCTTGGGATCTTACTGAGTTCGTTACCTCAATTGATATCTATTCCCCCCCTTTTTTCTATCAGCCATCCATCTGTATATCCATATGTCTATAATCTATTTATTCATATAACTACCTACATATCCTTTACCTCTCTGTGTCTCAGTAATCCACCTAAGGTTCTACCTTTTTGACACCTGTGTTCAATATGCCAGGTAACCATCAGTGTCTCTGTCCAGAAACAGATGTAGAAACTATTTCCACATTGACATACTGGATATTTTTCAGAACTAAAAAGTGGCTTTAGTGCACAAAAAAGTCCCATTTTCCATTCACCTTCCCTGAAAAGATTGAGTTTAAAATTTAATAAAATCACATCCCTGGGCTTTTTTTAAAAATCAGAAGTACTTTTAAATTAATTAAAAAACCTCAAATCTGTTAACTTCTGTTTGTTTTTATTAGCAACATTGTTTTTTAACTCAGTGCTTTTAAGCTCAATGAAAGTGTTCTTAATTAACTCTCCTCCCACCCCCTCCCCCTACTTAAGACAAACCAGCTTTCCTTTTACTTGGGGAGGTCCCATATGTCAATGTGCAAATGGGCCAGTTTCTGAATCTGAGTCATAGAACTGTAGAATCAGAGACACTGATTCAATAATAGATTATAGAATGTCAGAATTGCAAGAAACCTTAGAACAGAGAGTGTCAGAACTGAGAAAAATCTTAAAATCTGAGAACATGAGAGTTGGAAAGGACCGTTAGAGCTGGGAAGATTTTTTTCAAGTCCATCTAATCCAGTGGTTAGGTAGCTAAGTGACAGTAGATAGAGTGCCAGATAGTAGAAAGAGAGTCAGAAAGATTCATCTCCTTCAGATACTAGCTGTGTTTTCACCCTGGACAAGTTATTTAACTCTGTTTGACTCAGTCTCCTCATCTGTCAAATGAGTTGGAGAAGGAAATATCTCTGCCCAGGAAACCCAAATGGGATCATGAAAAGTTAGACATAACTAAGTAATGGCAACAAAATCCATCAGTTCTTAACCTTTGCAACATGAAATCATTCCAGAGACAGCTTCTACATCAGAGCTGTGCTATTTGTATTTATTGACTCAGGAAATACCTGGTGATAAAATGTCCCTAGTCATTTCAGATTTGTATTGTACACACAATTTCAGTATTGTATTGTACACACACTTAAAAAGTTGTCATGAAACATACTCCATATTCAGTCTCCAGGTGTGCTTGCTCATTTGTCTCTGTGATTCATTTAATGATACAGACACTTGGCAGAGACTCCAGTGTCCATTAGGGACCTGCAGCCCCCAGTTCAATGCTGCTATTTTAGTCTAGTTCTGTCATTCAGCAGACAAGGGAAATGATGCTCTTATACAAAGACACACAAGTTAGTGGCAAAGCCATAAACTAAAAACTAGAAGCTAGGACTTCTATCTCCTCCAAGTTGGACTTTTCTCCCTCATATTACATCACTTATTAAATCATGTGGCATTATCAATCTATTCTCTCCTGCTAATTATTTAGATGTGCCTTCAGTGATAGTCATTTGTCATCTTGACCCTTATTGTGAGCCTGTATGAGTATTTAGACATCAACAATCTATATCAGTCCACCAGTCATGTATTAGCTTATTTGGGAGGCATCTGGCAGGTCAGTTTAGGAATAAGGAAAACCTGAGTTCAAATTTTGTCTCATTCTCTAATAGCTGTGTGACCCTGAGCAAGTCACTTAAAAAAAAAAGGTGTTCCTCCTCAGTTTCCCCATCTGCAAAATAGAGATTAAAAATATCTCCTACCTTTTGGGATTGTTGGAGGATCACATGAAATAATATATGAAGCATTTTGCAAAAGCATTATATAAATGCCATTATCATTGTTATTATAAGTTAAATTTCAACCCCTCCCCCCAAACTAGTGATCTACTTTCCATATCAGGAATTTGACCAATAACAATTATTTATTCATCAATTGAAATTTGTCAGCTGTCTCTGTGATATTGCCATATGGAATCATGGAATTTTTTGAGATGGAAAAGTCTTTTCCATTTATCTTGATCCTGACATGGGGATTATTATTTTGATCCTTTTTGAGCATGAAGGACAACACCCAACCAACCTTTCACTTTATGATTTTATGATCTCTGACTTTACATTTTATGATTTTATGATCTCTGTTTTATAGATAAGAAAATAGAGAGTGTTTCTTCCCTTCAGGCCCTAGATGGGAAGAGATACTTAGTTAATGAATGAAATGGTCAACATTAAAGCCCAGGGATCCTACCTCTCAAATTCATTGGTATCCCCATTATAATATACTCTCACTAATCATTAATGTCTACTACCATCATAAATTATTCATTCCTTTATTCATATATCTACCTTTAGCTTCTGTTATAGCAGCATTTTAAAAAACTCACTGCTTTTTAAGCTCAATAAAAGTGTTCTTAGTGAACTCTTCTTCCCCCCTTCTCTCACATAAGACAAATCATCATTAATATTGACCTACAATATTCACTTATCATTTTCTTTATTATTTATAACTTTGTCACATCCATTACCTGCTAACCCATACTTGTTTATTTGTCCTGCCCAGTTTTGTAATTACTGTCTATGTGCAACTATATCTATTTATCTATCTTTCTAGTCATCTGTCTTTCTCTAATGATCATCCATCCTTAGCTCTTAACTCTCCCTTCATTGCTCTACTTTTATAGAGATATAGTTGTGTAAATGTTTAACAACTGGCTCTCTGGAGGGAAAAATATGCACAATTTTAAGTTTAATTTGTATTATTAACATTTCTCCATCACTTCTTAAACCTAAACAGTCATCAAAACAAAAAATCAAGCCTTGATTCATAATTTCTTGACTTTTTTTTTTTTTTTTTTTTTTGCTTTTTGCTGAGGCAATTGAGGTTAAGTGACTTGCCCAGGGTCACACAGCTAGGGAATGTTAAGTGTCTGAGACCAGATTTGAACTCAGGTCCTCCTGACTTCAGGACTGGTGCTCTATTCACTGTGCCACCTAGCTGCCCCCTAATAATTTCTTGACTTTTGACATGGAAATACATTGAAAATTTATATCTATATCACTGTCTTTATTGATCATTCATCTGTATCTATTTGTCAGCTCTATTGATATCTTGCTTGACATGTGCAATACCTCAGATTCAATCTCTCATTTTAGAAAATGTGATATCTTCTCTCCAAGTATCTAGCAATTATATTTAGTTATCTACATTTCATATCTGAAGAACTAAATAGGTTTTTTTTTAGATTTTTAAATTTTATTTTGTTCAATTAACAAGGATTTTCTCTGTCTTTTACTTCCTCCCACTTTCTGTATTGAAAAGAAAAAAGGAAAAAAAGAGATGTAGAATCCTTATATCCCATAAGCACAGTCAAATAATAAAAACTCTCCCATTGAGGCAAATACAACATGCATCTCTTATTCTGCACAGCCATCATCTCTCTGTCACGAGGTGTGTAGAAGTCTTCATTATCAGTGTCCTGCTGCCATTCTTGGTTCTTTTATTGATCAGAGTTCTTAAGCCTTATGAAATTGGTAATTTTTATAATATATGATTTGGATATGGAGCAGTTCCCTCTACTTTATGGCAATTCTGATCGACTTCTCTGGGCTTAGGTTTTTGCAAAAGGAGTGAATTGGGCTCAATGATCTCCAAAGCTTCTTTCAACTTCTAATTCCTTCTAGTCCCTAAACTCACAATTCATTCATATTTATTTCTTACCTTTGGCTGTCATAGCAATTTCTATGTGTGTTTCTTTTAATTATTTTTGAAATCAATACCCAATATAGTCTGTGGTTTATAAGTGGCCATCATTCATCTTTTCAGCCACTAACTCTCTTAATCATATCTTTCTATCTATAGGGACTGCTTTTTTGCTATTCTGTGTGTCCCTAGTGGTTAGGACAGTGCCTGGTCCATAGTATATGCTTAGTAAAGACTTTTTGACTATCAATGAATAATCTATATTATTTATAATCTAGTTATGGATTTACATTTTTACTGTGCATTCAAAATAATATAGATAGGGATAAGAAAAGAAGTGGCTGTTGGACTTATGCTTTCATTGGCATAAATGTATATAGTTAGTATTCATATATAGATGATATACCTATGTAATTAAATATGCATATGGTATACATACACATGAGAAAAATATACAATATGACCCTTTTGCTCACATGATAGGATGTTGAGTAGATAGAACACTCTACCTGGCCTTAAGACTCTTGGGTTCAAGTCCTGCCTCAGATCAGCTGTATGACCCTGAGCAAGTGGATAGAGCACCAGCCCTGAAGTCAGGAGGACCTGAGTTCAAATCTGGTCTCAGACACTTAACACTTCCTAGCTGTGTGACCCTGGGCAAGTCACTTGACCCCAAATGCCTCAGGGAAAAAAATTATAAATAAATAAATAATAAAGATAGCAATACCTACAGCACCTTATAACACTCCAGAGATGATAGCTATTGAGATGAGACCTCCACCATAACTAAAGGAGGTCCAAAATAGTTTCCAGATTTTAAATTTTTAGACACTTTAGATAATTCTCTCATCTGTTTAAATGGGCATCTAACATCTCTTTATCTGTTCTTTGCTGTTGAATAAAAATTCCCTGAATGTAGGGATTGTTTTATTTTTTGCTGTTGTATCCCCAGAACCTAGGACAATGACAGGCACATAGTAATTATTTTAAAATACTTGTTATCATAATCCATTTAGCTATAGCAAACCACTGATAATCTGTAATTTTTGTCATTAGTCTGAGCATTCATTATTAATCCACGGTTGAAAGGAGGAAGAGCTAACATTTATATTATGCTTTCAGGCTTATAAAACACATGATACTTTAAAGTTCTGTTAAATTAAAAGCACTCTAAAGACTTGTGATCCCCTGTATATTCCATTTCATTCTTCTTACCTATCTCTCTATGATAATATATATATATATATATAAATCTCTCCCACAAAGGCTCCCCATTTTTAGGGACTGCTTCACTTTGTGGTCACATCACTAGGCTTAGTGTAGTACAGCACGAGGGCTGACTAAATACATTTTCATTCATCCATCCATCCATCCATCCATCCATCCATCCATTCCTTCCTTCTTCATTCAGTTAATTTTATTTATCCTACAGGATATCCTACAGTATCTATATACATATACACACATATACATGTGTATAGACATAGCTCTCCACATATAAATATATACATATATATATTATAGTATATTTTCTCTTATGGTACCAGAGGAGCTAAGTGGTACAATGGATGGAGTGCTGAGCCTGGAGTCAGGAAGACTTATCTTTCTGAGGTCAATCCAGCTTCAGGGAATAATGGCAAAACACTCCAGTGTCTTTGCCAGGAAGACCTCAAATAGAGTCATGAAGAGTCAGACACAATTAAAAACTGAACAAGAAAATCACACATAATATCCTGATAGGAGATATAAAATATGTGTTATTTATATATCCTATCAGGCATCTACTAGCTGTGTGATCTTGGCAAAGCAACCTCTACCTACCTCAGTTGCTCTCCATAAAATTGGGATAATAATAGCATCTACTTCTCAGGATTGTTGTGAGAGTATTATTGGAATGGAATATTATTGGTAAAGCATTTAACATAGTGCTTGCCACATAGTAGGTGCTATTATTATTATTAATTATTATCTGGTTCAGTGTATTTGAGTGGGTAGCCCAACTGGGAAATCACAAAAAGTCACTGAATAAAATATTAAATTGAGTTAAATAATAAGGTATCAGCCATTCTTATTAATAGTAATTTATTGATCATCTATGTGTGTCTCTATCTCTCTATCTTTACTGAGTCACAGCCATTTTCATCTATCATTTTTAATCTAGCATTTATTTATTTATCAGTCAATTGCCTGTTTATCTGTCTCTCCATCCATCCATAAGACCAATTTCCATTTCTTCAAAGCTTTAATACTGGCAAATCAATTTCCTCACAGCAACTCAACATGGGAAATGGTGCTTTTGGTACCACTGATCTCCTATTACAGAGGAGGAAATTTGGTCATGGTCTTCTGGCTTAGGCAGTGGTGGCTTCCTGACTCCTTTGTCTCCACAACACAGTCCCTCTTTTATCTCCTGTGCATCTTGTTCTTCATCTATTTTTCTCTATCAACTGAGCGTTTGTCTTATTCATTTCTTTATTGCTTAGTTTCATTTTTTCTCTTTTTTTGTGATTTTATCAATGTAGAAAATTTCCAGTGGGGCAACTCTCTCTTCCTGTAGAGATAAGCAGTTGCTTTATTTATTTATTTATTTATTTTACATTTTAATTTAAAGTTTTGAGTTCCAAATCCTATTCCTCCCTTCCTCTCTCTCTGAGACGATAAGTAATCAAATGTAGGTCATACACTTGCAATTATGTAAAACAATTCTAAATTAGTCATTTTGTATGAGAAAACTCAGATAAAAGGAAAAACATGAAAAAATAAAGTGAAAAATAGCATGCTTTAGTCTGTATTCAAACAATATCCATTCTTTCTCAGGAGGCAGATAGTATGCTTCATTATTAATCCTTTGGGATTGTCTTGGATCATGGTATTGCTGAGAAAAGCTAAGTGATTCACAATTCTTCATCGAACAATATTGCTGTTACAGTGTTCTCTGGGTTCTGTTCACTTCACTCAGCATCAGTTCATTCGAGTCTTTCCAGAACACCTGCTTTGTAACTAAGAATCTTAGTCAGTTAATAAGCAACTTATTAAGCACCTACTATGTGCCAGGCACTGTGATACAAAGAGAGGCTGAAGAAACTTCAAGTCTCGTGAAGAGACAACATAGCAAACACACTATAGGCAGAAAAAATCAGAAATAATCAACTAGAATTAAGGGGGAATCAGAAAAGGTTTTCTCTATGTTTTAGCTGGATTTGGAGATGGAGATGAGGAAAGAGAGGGTGTCACGCATGGGGGACAGTCAGGGGAAACACATGGGAGACGGAGTCTGAAAAGATAATGAGACACTCAGTCAGCTGGTCTGAAGTTAGCTGGTTAGAAGTAGGATTTTAACTTGGGTCTTCATGATCTAGTTTGCTCTCTGTGTTATATCTTGCTGTTATTATCTAGTAGCTAGGGGCTGCTATGGTTAGAGCACCAGTCCTGGAGTCAGAAGGGCCTGAGTTCAAATTTAACTTCAGACACTGTGTGATCCTATACAAGTCACTTTGCTTGGGTCAGCCTTAACTTCCTCATTTGTGATGTAAGTCTAATAAATTCTGCCATAATCATTTGTTTTGAGGCTCCAATGGAGAGGGAGAAAGGTGGGGTGCATAGTAACATTCATATGGGGAACTCCCAGGGGAGACAATTCCTCTTCTAAGGCAGATCAGCATCATTTCATTGTCTTAGAGCATGACCTAAGAGGTTGAGTGCCTTGACAAGGATGTGTCAGAGGAAACTCGAATCCCCGTTTAATGGCGAGAGAGCTGCTCTTACACCCAGCTTTAACGTTCTAGGTTTCAAGGCTTCATTCAGTTCCATGCTCTAAGATTCTCCCACAAAGAGCTCTGACTTTTCATATCTTAACATCCCTTAGCTCTAACATTCTGTGTTCTAAGCTCCCTCCCTGCTCTGAAATTCTGTGTTCTAAGGCCTCTCTAAGTGCTGACATTCTATGTTTTAAAGCCCCTCGTGTCTTGACATCTTATGTTCTAAAGCTTTTCCAGCCTGGACATCCTATGTTTTAAGGTCCATCCCACTCTGAGGTTCTTTGTTCTAGAGCTTCACCTTAGAACATTCTTAGAACAGCTCTGACATGCCGTCCTCAGTTCTGATATCTGGTGTTTCTCTCAGTTCTGACATCCTGATCCTAAGGTCTGATCTAAGACTGGCTGGTACACCACATAAGGTATAAGAATTCAGAGCAGGAACTGATCGTTGTGGACTGATCAACTGATTGTTGAATAGATTGGAACACCTGAGCTAGGTCTTGAAGGATGATGAAAAAGATTCACCTTGGAGGAAAAGAAGGAGGGACTTCTTGATGAGGGCCCAGAACCCCTTATGTCCCAGTGGTGAGTTGAGTTGCAGTGTGTGTAATAGAACTCTAGGCATGAAATCTGAAAGGAATGAATTCAAATTAGTCTCTGACACAACATCTGAGTGGCTTTTAACAAATCTCTTAACCTTTTAGTTCTTCCTTCCTTTCTTCCTTCCTTTCTTCCTTCCTTCTTTCCTCTCTCCCTTCCTTCTTTCCTTCCTAACTTCCCTCCCTCCCTCCCTTCTTTCCTCCTTCCCTTCTTCCCTCCCTCCTTTCTTCCCTCCCTCTCTTCTTCCCTCCCTCCCTTCTTTCCTCCCTCTCTTCTTTCCTCCCTCCCTTCTTTCCTCCCTCCCTTCCTTCCTCCCTCCCTTCCTCTCTCCCTTCCTCTCTCCCTTCCTCCCTTCCTTTCTTCCTCCTTTCCTGACAATTAGGATTAAGTGATTTGCCCAGGGTCATATAGTAAATGTCTGAGGCTGGATTCAAACTTAGGTTTTCCTGATTCCAGTGCCAGTGCTCTAACCACTGTACTACCTAGCTGCTCTTGCCTTAGTTTCTTTATCTGTAAAATGAAGAAGTTGGAACAGATTACCTCCAAGGTCCCTTCTGGTTTTGAATGCCGATCCTCTGGTCTGTTCTGCTGCTATGTTCCCAAAGATTCAATAAATTCCACCTGAAGTCAGGGAATACAGAGTGTCAACCCACTTGGCTGGACGTCCCTTAGGGCAGGGATTGTTTCATTTTTGTCTTTGAGTCTCTAGCACAGTAACTGTCATATAGTAGGTGATTAATAAATGCTGGTTGACTGAGTCAATGAATGTGACTTAGAATCATTCTTAGGGTCACTGAGTGCAGGCAATCATTGATTTGATGATCATTCTGCTTTGAAATAATCACTGACATAAGGACATCATTCTTATTTTTATAGACTAACCAAAGAGACTAGCAGCATCAAATGAATGGGTCTCCTTTTTCTATGGGCTCCAGGAACCTATGTGGTTCCTGGCCCTTTAACAGGAAGGCCTCCACTCTGACCTGGCCTTCATCAGTGTTCTGTGTGAGCTTAGGCACTTCATTTACCTCTCTGGGTCTCAGTTTTCCCCATCTGTAAAATGCAGAGCTGTTCCTAGATGGTCTCTGAGGTCTCTTCTAGTCTTGGCTCTCTGATGCTCTGATTGTCTTTTTGGTGATTTGTCTCAGACTGGCTCCCTGTTATGGTCTCTGCCCCCATTCCCCAATGCTTCTTGGAACCTCCCCTTCCTTTGGAAAAACTGTGATCTCAGGGAGTTTAGACATATAGCAGTGTCAGGAGAGCCATAAAACCTCATGTTTCTTTAACACCTTTCAATCCTCTTTACTAACATGTCCTTTTTTTTTTTTTTTTTTTGCAATTGGGGTTAAGTGACTTGACCAGGGTCACACAGCTAGGAAGTGTTAAGTGTCTGGGGCCGGATTTGAACTCAGAACTTCCTGATTTCAGGGCTGGTCTCTATCCACTGCACCACCTAGATGCCCCTCAATATCTGCTTTGATGGGGATTTTAATGGGTTTTCTTGACTCCAAGTATCTCTTAGGATAAGGAAGGTAATACCTCTGAAAAGGACAAAGAAATCCAAACATGCACAGGTTTCATTTCAAATGCAACAGAAATCCCATCATCCCCTGTTTTAGGACATACAGAATTCTGGGACTTTTCTTTCTTTATCTTTTCCATAAAATGCCATTTGTCACATGCGGTGTTCTTGAAGAGGGAGGGAGTAGGACGGATAAATGGGATATAGGAGTATATGAAAAACAGAAGATAATCAATAAAAATCATTATTTTATAGGTATTCATATATTACTTTAATAGAAAGTTTCCTGGCAATGCAATCTTTGATAAAGCTATTAATTATTCAGTAACAGCTTTCAATAAAAACATTATTTTTCAAAAGTATACACACAATTCTGCCTTTTACCTCCAAAAACTGAGTGATAGTTCAGCATATAATTTAGAGACCCTAGCATGGGTATAGGATTGTTGTTTTAAAGTTGAGCAGGGTCTAAGAGGGCAGCGTGTGGAACTTGGCATTGGGAAAGATTGGTATAGGGACTGGAGCTGTGGTTTCAGTGCTGTAGGGAGGAAGGAAACACCCTCTCCCCATGCAGGCCTGCATCTTCTCTGCCTCCAGCAGAGGGGTTAAATGTTTGCTCAGGGTGTCATGGTGGGTATGTGCAAAAAGCAAAATTTGAATCTAGGACTTCCTGGAGGATTCCATCTTGTCTAAGACATTCATAAGCTCTGTGAACTCTGAATAAATCACTTAAATCTCTCTTTGACCTCATTTTCCCTCTTTGGCAAAAAAAAAAAAATGTGTATGTATAAAAAGCACAACTTGAATCCAGGACTTCCTGGAGGGTTCAATCTTGACTAAGACATTCATAAACTCTGTGAAATCTGGATAAGTCACTTAACCTATCCTTGACTTCATTTTTCCTCTTTGGCAAAAAAGATGGATTTGACATCCTCCCAATCCTGTCCATTTTGAAATCTATGATGTTATTTTATAACATCAATTTATAAATGAGGAAACCGAGGTCCAGTGGCTTGCATAAGGCCACATGGACAGTGTCAAAACTAACATTTGAACCCCGATCTTTTCACTGAATTATTAAGTGCTCTTTCCCACTGGTCCAAGTAGCAGAACCTGAAAGCTGGGCAGTGATAGAACTATAATGTTAGCCTAATAGCTCACAGTCAAATCCTTTCACAGTGTTTTCCAAACCAAACACTTCCTACATCTTTGCCACCTGAAGCATAAGAAAACAATGCTCTGGGATGGGGGCTCTGAGCTATATCCTTCCAAGAGGAGATGGGCTGTGCTGAAGTAGCTAGACTTTTATCATCCAGGTCCCCAGCCCTCTAACCCCTCCCTTCAATCTCCCCTTCTGCCTTGTGTCCCAGAATTTATTTGTGAGATGGGAGGGCACCATTGGGGAGCACTCTGTGTTCAGAATTAGGGAAACTTCCTGTGATTAGATGAGGATTTATTCCATTATCAAGGTTTGTGTCAGTCAGTGCTCAGGATAACAGGTCAGTATGAGGCTGTGGACCTAATTAGATGGTCATATGCAAAACTTTGCTGCTCAGTAGGTAGAGAAACAATCTTGGAGCCAGAAAGACCTGGATTCAGATTCCATCTTGACGGATAATGACCATGTCACGTGGACAGATCATTTAATCTGTCAGAGAAGTAACAGAGATTGTTCGATCCTGCTCTGGTAGGAGGAAGTGGTAGAAATCCCTCCCTTGGGAGTTCCCTTAGCCTAGTGAAATCCCTAGGCCAGTCTCTATCCTCTGTCTTCTAGAACTGAAGAGACTTGGACATGGTCTGGTCTAATCTCATTCTACACAGGAGGAAACTCAGCCCCAGATGGGTTCAATGACCCAAAATCACACAGGCACTAATGGGGGCTATAATTTGAACTTGTGTTTTCTGAGTACAAATCTAGCTTCCTTTTCTGCTACATCCTTAAGGGGGATGAGAGTATTTTTTGTAAAGGCCGTGGCACTTTTCCTCAGGGATCAGGGTTGGGATGGAAGAGATGGGTGGTGGGATTGTGTATGTATTGCTGGGGTTGGGGCAGGACTAGGGGAGGAATGGCTTTTCAGATGGTTGGGGGAGGTAGTTCCGGCTTCTATCAGGGCAGCGTGGGAGCAAGCCCAGGGACGGGAGTGGGAGGTGGAAATGAAGGGCAGGAGGGAGAGGGAGGAAGATGAAAAGGGAGTTAGTGCCAAGGTGGGGGTGGATATGGGGAGAAGAACCATCTCAGGGGATTTGGTGAGATGAGGGTAGGAGAGACAGGAAAGGCAAAGATGAAAGGAGGGGATTCCCTGTCAATGTCTACATTAATTAAAAGAGTTTGGAGACATGGGGTCTAGTTTTTGCTCTGGCCAAGTCGGTGACCCCAAGACTGCTTCTTAATCTTCCTGTTTGAAAAATAGGGAGTGAGGTAGCCTGATAATCCCAAGATGTCCAGTGACATCTGATCTGTGGGCAGGCCCATACATGGCTCCTTTCTAGCTGGGGAGCTCTCCCTGAACTTGGGCTCCATTAATGAGCCTTTGAGAAGCCAGAGTTACCACATCAGGATGAGGTTAGCAATTGGGATCAGTTGGGCAGAGGGATGAAGTAAGAGATCATATTTGGAAAGGGGAAAAGAGAGGAGATGGTTTAGAGGTGGGAGTTATTATTAAAGATGGGGTTGAGATTGAGAGCAGAGTTTATGGGCTAGAGGATGTAATTTAGAGATGGAGATGAATGAATGAAAGAAAAAGCATTTATTGAGTACTTGTGCCAGACACTGTGCTTTTAAACATTTAGGATACTTCTGATATATACAGACAAGAGAGCCGGCCATCTCGGAGTTTATATTCAGATAGAATATATAAGGAAATGGTGCTTCAGAAAGGGGATCAGAGTCACAAGACAATCGATCTACATGGCCTTTCCAACAATGGAAAGTGTTGAGTTGATTACTTTCCTCTAAGCCTAGAATTGGAAGAGAGGAGGGATGGGAAAGGTCTGATATTTAAGCATCTAGGTGATTGGAAAGTAGTTTTGGAGGGAAGTCGAGTCTGGGCAAAATAAGGGGAACTAGCTCTCACTAGTTAGAAATTAGGAGTGTGGCTGTAGAGAGTAGTGGAGTTGGAGGTGGAAATAGAGATGGGTTCCTGGTTGGGATTGAGAATAAAGTTAAGAATGGGAATAGACAGGGTGAAGGTAGAGTTGAGGATGGGAAATAAGGCTCTGATTGCAGAGAATCACATTGGGTCACCCAACCGATGAATAGGGAACTACTTGAGAGGAGACACTGAAGAAGAGAGAGAGATGAAGTATTTATTAAAGGCTTACCATGTACCATGTGCTAAGTGCTATGAAGGCAAAGAGGGACAAGTTTGGGGATAGAGGCACTGAATGATTATTTTCCCAATGGAAGGAAACAAGCTTAAATTAAAGGAGCAATTGCAGTTGGACAAAAGGAAAACCTTGGATGTTAGGATAGTTTGGGTTCAGACCCAAGACAAACCCTGGTTTGAGTTCTCCATCCTGAGAGATATGCAAAGAGCAGAAGGACTGACCCTCCATTCTGGAAGACTTAGATCTAAAGGCAGGGGAGTGGATTCAGTCAGTCAGTCAACAAACATTTGTTAAGCTTTTACTATGCACCAAGCATTATGCTAAATTGTAAGGCTACCTAGAGAGTCTCTGCCCTTAAGCAGCTCATATACTAATGAGAGAGAGAGGAATATTCAATGACCTCTCATATACATAGATTAAAGCTCATATACATTCATATATGCTTATTATATATTAATATATGTTAGAGCTAGCTCACAAATGTACATAGATTAAAGAATCTAAGTATTTGAAAGGTGATTGAAACAAGAGCCTGAAGGAAGAGAAAGCAGGAACTGCAAAATAGGAAATAACAGATAATCCCAAAATCCATTTCTATTCTTCTCTGTAATACTTGGATATGCTGAGGCTACATGGGCACGTATTCATTTATCTTGCTCCTCATGTGCCATTCACACTTTATATGTCTGTATAAACAATACTTCTTCCCATGAGTGAAGACTTTGATGTTCTCAAGGCTATTTCACACCTAGATACTCAGTTGATTCTCACAATACCAACTGATGCTTACTCTCTGTGACCCTGGGCAAGTAACTCAAGCTCCTTTGGCCTCAGTTTCCTTCTCTGCAAAAATGAGAGGGTAGGACCAATGACTTCTGTGGACTTTTTCAGTTATATATCTACCTGTGTTCCTGTGATAAAGACCTCTAGGAGCTAGGTGATAATTCTATTCTTATATTACAAAGTGAGGAAACTTTGACCCAGGGAGATAAATTGAGTTACTTAAAGATATAGTTAAGGGCAGAGATAAATAGATAGAAAGATAGATAGATAGATATAGGATAGATAGGATAGATAGTAAATAGATAAATGATGGAATTATACATAGATAGTTGATAAATAGATGGTAGATAAAAGATAGATAGGATGAATGGATGGATAGATAGATAGAGACAGATAGAATAGATAGAATATAGATGATAGATAGATAGATAGATAGGATAGACAGTAAATAGATAAATGATGGAATTATAGATAGATAGTGGATAGATAGATGGTAGATAAAAGATAGATAGGATGGATGGATAGATAGATAGATAGATAGATAGATAGATAGATAGATTGTGGATAGATGGAGAGAGACAGAAAGATAATAGATAGATAGAATGGATAGATAGATACATGGTGGATAGATATATAGATAGTAGAGGGTAGATAGGATAGATAGTAGATAGATGGTGGGTAGATAGATGATGGATAGATAGAAGAATAAATAACTAGATGATGGATATATGGATGGATAAATAGATAAATGGACAGATAGAGTGATAGATAGATGATGGATGGATTGATAAACTCTTGGATGATAGAGAGATGAAGAATTTATTTTTTTATTTTTTTTGATGAAGCATTTATTAAAAGCTTACCATGTGCCAGGCACTGTGCCTAAGTCCTATGAATATGAAAAAACAAGAAAAAAGTCCTCAGTTTTGGCTCAGTCTTTTTATTGTCCTGAGCTCAGCATCCAGCATGAGATACTTGGTTGAGTGAGATGGTGAGTAGGGGGAACTAGGACTTTCCTTTGAGGCTAATAATAATAATAACAGTTTGCCAGCATTCAGGGATCACTGTAAGGTTTGCAAAGAGCTTCACAAATATTATTTAACCCTCACAACAACCCTGGGAAGTAGGTGTGATTATTAGCTTCATTTTACAGATGAGGAAGCTGAGGCAAAGAGAAGTTAAATGACTTGCCCAGGATTATCCAGCTAGTAAGTGTCCAAGGCTGAATCTGAACTCAGGACTTTCTGACTCTGGGCTCATTGTCCTATCCACTGAGCCACCTTTCTCATCCCTGCTGAAGTTAAGAGTCATTGTTGCTGCGACCTCTCTTGGGGTCAGCTTTTGGGGTGTGATCTGACTTTCCTCTGGTTTGGTCAGCATTGGGGACTGCCCCTTCATTGGGGGGAGGAGCAGATGTGTCCCCCATATCCCGAGTATCAGGAGAGTTGTCGGACTGTACCAAATAGCTTTGGAAATATCCGTAGACAAGTATTTTAAGTAATTTGTCAGGTCCCACTGCCTCACTTTACAGAGATGCTCAAAGGAAGGAAGTCAGTCTGGGGAAAGTCAGTCAGCTTTCCAATACCTCAGTTTCCAACTCTGTAAAATGGGGAGGGGGGAACTCCATGGCCTTTACATTATGATTCACACCAGGGTCCCTTCCCCAGGAGTGAGGGAGGTTCTCTCTCTTCCTTGACAGAAGGGGCTTATAACAACTTGGGGTGCCCTCTCCCCCAACTGTGATCCTGCTGATCTACCTCCCCCCTGCAGGGGCTGCCAGCGCCTGGGAACCAGCAGCTTCCTCTGTGCCACATGGCCCTCCCTGGGCGGCTGCAATGGATGGCAGCAGCTCCCAGGAACTGGCACCTCCTCTCTCCTACCCCGCCCCCAATTCTGCAGTCACAGAGCCCTGACTCACCCACCTCAGTGCCCGCCGGGAAGGGTGAGATCATCCACCCACTGTGCTGTCACAACCAGAGCCAGCACCGGACCTGGGCAGGAGCAAAGGGCCAGGGCAGAACCCCCAAGGCTACCTAGGATTATACCTCAGGAAGACACTGAGGCACTGAGTAGGGCGAAGATGAGTCCAGAATTGAGAGTTGGAGGACCTAGATTTTAATGCTGACTCTGCCCCTTACTCCCTGTATGACCTTGGAGAAGTCACATCTCATCTGCTTCAGTTTCCTCTTTTGAAAAATAGAATATAAAGTGATCTCTAAGGTCTCTTCCAGTTTACATAGATTCAGTTCAATTCCATAAGGTAGGATGGAGGCTCAGCAGGAGGTTCTCTTAGACCACTCATTGTCAATTGATAAAACATGGCATAGCTACAATTTGTGCCAGGCCCTCCAAGGCATACATTCTCCTTATCTGAAATACTAGTGAATAATAATAGAGATTCAAGGTCTTCAAAGCACTTTACATCTATTCAAATGATCCCTGCAACAACCCTGTAAAGTTGGAGTTGTAATTAGGGTTTTTTTTTTTTAAATTTTTAAACATTTTTAAAGTCGTGAGTTCTAAATTCTATCCCTCTCTCCCTCCCTGAAAACAATCAGATATAGGTTATACATGTACAATTATGTAAAACATTTCCATATTAGTCATTTTGTTCAAGAAGACTCAAAAGAAAAAAAAAGAAAAAAAAAAAGAAAAGAAAAAACCCCAGCATCCTACAGTCTGTATTCACTGAATATTCTCTGGAGGTGAATAGTGTTCATCATCATCAGTCCCTTGGGATTGTCTTGGAGCACTGTATTGCTGAGAATAGCTAGGTCATTCCCAATTCTGTATCTGCAAGTATTGCTGTTACTGTGTACAGTTCTCCCCTGGTTCTGTTCACTTCATTCTGCATCAGTTCACATAAGTCTTTCCAGGTTTTTCAGAGGTCATCCTGCTTGTTGTTTCTTATAGAACAAAAGTATTCCCTCACAATTCTATCCCACAGCTTGTTTAGCCATTCCCCAACTGATGGGCATCCCTTCGATTTCCAATTCCGGGGGAGGGAAGTTGTAATTATTATTACCATTTTGTAGATGAGGAAATTGAGTCAGGCAGCAACAGTCAAGTGACTTGCTTAGGGACACATAGCTGGCAAACATCTGAAGCAGGTTTGGAACCCAGCCTCTTTCTGACTCCAAATCCAGTATCAAATGAGTAAATAGAATATACATACAAATTAAATGCTTTATACAGTGGGTTTTTGACATATCCAAGACCAGAATTTAGCTCTCAGCTCCTGGGACGGTGTTCTTTCATGGAGATTCCACAAAAAAGGCAAGTTAGGAATTATTATTCCCATTTTGCACATAAAGAAGCAAAGCCGCAGAGGTTCACAACAGAGCTGAGGTTAGAACCCAGAACTCTTTTATCATGGGCATCCAACAAGCATCCCAGATCTGGAAGGCTTTTAAAAGTCCAGAAAGAGTCCCAGTTTTACAGCTTTTTATTTTATTTTATTTTACAGTTTTTACAGTTTTACTCCCAGAAAAGGCAAATGAATTGGCCACAGTCACTCAGGTAGTCTGGATTTGGACCCTCATCAGTCTTTGAAGCCCCACTCAGCAGCACCTTCCCATTTCCTGATCTGAGCCCAGAGCTCACACGCTGTGGTTCTTATAGAAATAAAATTGGTCCTGGAGGCAATAGGGATCCATGGGACATTGTTGAGTAAGGAAATGTCAAGGCTGGGCTTGGGCTTTAGGGAGATTATGTTGACATTTGGAAGGTCTGATGAGAGTGATATTGGCATTAGATTCAAAGCCAGGGAAGGACTCCCCAGCAACTACAAACCATTATAGTGTCTTGTGGAGGCCAAGGTCTAGGAGGAAGGACACTGGACTGAGAATCGGGGGTTTGGTTCATTGGGTCAAGGTCAAGGAGGTCAGGCAATGTCCAGAGGTTCAGGCCATTAGATTAAGGTTTTGAGTGGTCAGTGCCCTACTCCTAGCTCCGCTCCCCCAAGATATCCCAGATGCCTCCCCCAGCTGCTGGGAGACGGACAGAATCAACAAATAGCAGAGCAAGAAGAGGTTTTTCAGATCCTCAAGTCATTGGATCATAGATTTAGATCCAGATAGGATTGTAGAGGCCATCGAGTCCATTTTACAGAAGAGGAAACTGAGACTCAGAGAGACAACCACAGGGGGTGTCTGAGGCACTCCTCATCCATGTCCTGTATCATATTGTGTCCATTTCTTTTATTGCTGAAGAAAGGGAAGTGATTTGTTTCCAAGTACTAGTGTCCAAGTACCCAGCAGGATACTTCTGTCTATAAACATTCATTCTTGGCCAGGAGAAGTCAATTCAACACACACACTTATTAAGTACCTACTGTGTACCGTACACTGGGGGTACAAAGATAAAATACAATCAGCCTGCCTTCAGGGAATTTACATTGTGCACAAGATTATTTGAGGGGAAAAGAGAGAAAATGAAGTAAGGAAATCAAGAAAGGCTCTCAGTACTGATGAAACCAATGGTGCCTTAGCTGAGGATGCAAAGGTTGAGAGGAGGAAGTTAGCTTGAAGTAAGTTCCGGGCATGGAGATAAGCAAAGGCATGGAGTCTGGAGATGGGATGAATGCAAAGGCCAGGGAATAGCAGAGATCAGTTTGTCTTCGATGGAGTGTGAAGACTAGAAATATGAGATAAAGGGAGATAAGTCTGGATTGAGCAGCAGAATCCAACTGTGAAGAGCTTTAAGTACCCAAGTGTGAAAGTTTTATTTATCCTAATGGCCATAGCAAATTGTTGTGAGGGAGCAGCATGGTAAGCCCTGGCAGCTGGGTGGAGGATGGTTTGGAGTGGAAACACTGGAAAACAGGAGTCCAGCTAGAGGCTGTTTCAGTTGTCCAGGTGGGGACAGCTCCAGGGTGCTAACTGAGTAGAAAAGCGGATAGACATGAGACAGGGGGGCATTAGGATGGGCAGAAAGTGACCCTTGATTAGTGGGGCCCGTGGCAGCTGAGCAAAGAGGTAAGGGTGAAGGATGATGGGAGTCTGGCTGACCAGAAGGACAGAAATAGGCAAGTTTGGAGAAGCAACCAGAGTTCTAGTTTAGACATTTGAGATGCCTTTCTGCAGCCAGTGGAGCTGTCCAGAGAGCAGCTAGAAGGGAGCTCAGGAGAGATTAGGGGGAAATTTCCTGGAAGACGTGAAGAATACTTCACAAATTAACTTATCATCCTATTTAACAGTCTTTCAGAGGCAGCTCTACCATCTCCTTATAATATGGACCCTAGAACTGAGCTTAGTCTGCCCATTGTGGTCTGACTATGGCAAGAATAGTTCACTCTCACCAGTACACACACACACACACACTCCTTGTTCTAAGTAGCATGTTTTTATTAAGATTTCATTAGCCCAATTTGCTGCTGTATTATATTTCTAGCTCATATTGAGGTTGTAGTTTACACTGCAGAAATATAAATGGGGACCACATCCACCTGGCAATCCAGGTTACAGTTCCTTCTCTAGCCGAGTGGTGACTTCCAGGATACCTTCTCTCAACAGTGGATATTCTAGGGTCTCTCCCAGCTCTGACATCTCCTATTCTAAGGCCCTCCCCATTCTTCTATTTTCCATTCTAAGGCCCTCCCCTTTCTCCTAGTTTCTGTTCTAAGGCCCCACCCCCTCTCCTATTTTCCATTCTAAGGCCCCACC
>JAJPUD010001520.1:185343-202392 GCA_023553655.1 Myrmecobius fasciatus | reverse complement strand
TTCTTTCTTTCTTTCCCTCCTTCCTTCCTTCCTTCTTTCCTCCCCCCTCTCTTTCTTTCCTTCCCTCCTCTCTCATTCCCTCTGTATCTCTTTCTTTCTTCTTTCCCTGTCTTACTCTCAACTTTGTGTGTTTGTGTTTGAGAATCCCTTTTCCTAACCAGACTCTGTCCTCTTGAGGACAGGGACTGCATCTCACCCATCAGCTCCCCATAGTGCCTACCTAGACCTGGCCATAATAAGGGGCTCTATAAAGCCCCTTGAACTTCTTGGTAGAGGAGGAGGCTTGTTCTAGACAAAGGATCTCAGTCCTGAAGGGCCAAATTCAAGAGCAGAACCACTAGTACCCTGCACATCTCCAGGGGAGGAGATAGCTAGAGGTGATAGCCTGAATCTGCACTGAGTTAATGAACCCTGGTGTCTCAGTCAGGGGCAGCCCCTCCCCCATCTCCCCCTTTTCAAATGAGATAATAATCATAAAGCGCTGGCACAAAGTAGGTACTTCATAAACCTTTATTATTATTATTATTTCATTTCTTCACCCCACCACACTTTTCTAGTGATGTGGCCCTGGACAAATGCCATTATCTCTTTAAGCCTCAGTTTCCTCACCTGTAAAATGGAGATTTCTTTGCCACCTACCAGGGAAAATGCTTTGTAAATCACATATAGTTCTGAATAATGGGGAGGAAGGGAGACTGGGGGGGGAGGGGCAGGCTGGGGATTCAGCCCAGCTGGGGTCCAGAGGCGTGCATTCCTGGAGGGTTAATGATCACTGAGGTGCCGGGTTCCATGGGGCCCAAGCTGCTCTAAAAGCTACAAACCAGAGGCTTTGTCATCCATCTCCCAACCCCTCCTCCTTCAGGGGACTTTTATGATCATCAGGACAGTGAAGGGTGTAGGGGCTGATAGAGACCCATGGCTGGTTGTATAATACTCCAGGGGATGCCTTCACTCAGGACCTCAAAGAAAAAGGAATCCAAATTAGAAGGAGCCTTGAAGGTCATTTAAGTGAATATTTTCTTCCCCATTTTGTGGGCAGGGACCTGACACCCCCAAAGGAGAAGAGACTTACTTACCTGAGGTCCTGCCCCTCCAGAGCATCCTTATGAGACAGTGTTCCTTCTCTTATGCAGAAGCTCAAAGGGCTTCCATAGAATATTAACTCCCTGAGGACAGGATCTAACACACTGCATCTTGGAGCATCCAATATCTGACACATGGCAGATTAGTGATAAATTGATAGGGCTGGGTAGCATCTGCTTTAACTCCTTCATTTCCCAAAGAACACAGAGGCTAAGAAAGCTAGCCTCGACCAACCATGTCACACAGTCAGCACATGGCCTTTTATCCTAGTACCCAACCTTGGGTTCCTTCTGGAGTGGATAATAACAACAGCTCTTTAAGGGTCTTTAAGGTCTACAACACATTTTCAAGCATTCAGTCAATCGACGAGCATTTATTAAATGTCTATAGCAACTCTGGAAGGGAAGTGGTGAAATTATCATGCCCATTTTACAGATGAATAAACTGAGATTTGCCTATAGTTCTGCAGGTCCCGAGAGGCAGAGTTGGGATTCAAATCCACATTTTTAGACTTAAAGAGGGTTTCTCATTTATGAATCTTAAAGAAATCAGGGAATCGGGGACAAAAGAAACATGGAACATGAATCCCCTGTTGGACTTCCATGGCCTGGCCCATGCCCGGTACCTTCTTTTGCCTCCAGATCTGTCCTGTTGTCTTGTGGGGTGCCAGAGAGAGAGAGAGGCCTCTTGTTTGCCTCATCTGGAATATGCTAAAAGAGCCTTAAGATGGGGGGGAATGCATGTTTAACATATATTGGACTACTTGCCATCTGGGGGGTGGAGGAAGGGGGGAATTGGAACACAAAGTTTTGCAAGAGTTAATATGGAAGAATTATCCATGCATTTGTTTTGAAAAATAAAAAAAAACTTTAATAAAATTAAAAAGGGGGGATATAGAAAGCCCTCTTCTCTTGCCACTCAGGAGCTCTGAGAGGGATGGGGGTAGCTCACAGGCTGAGAATAGATCTTTAGTGATAAATCTGGGGTGTGCAGTGGGAAGAGAGGAGGAGAGGGGAAAATAAGGAAAATAATGAACCACTTGTCTTGGAGTAGACCCCAAACTATAGCAGGAGGGAAGATGATCATGGAATCAGAGATGATAAATTAGGAGTCCTCTGGTCCATCTTTCTTGTCTATCAATTCCAGTGACCTGGTCAAATGCACACAGGTAGCCAATAGTAGTTAGGATTCAAACCCAAGACATCTGGCTCTAGAGAGAACCGTGCTCTTTCCTCATTCTCTTGAGGTTGAAATTAGGAAGGACTTCAACCCACGCCACAAGGGACTTTGAGGTTGATGTGCTATTGGGAAGGTGACTTCCACAAGGAAGAGACTCATATTGAAACAGCTGGGGACACACCGGCCAGAGCTGGGAGATACTCTTGGGCACTACGGAGCTCCCCTAGGGGCCAAGGGGACTTGGCCATACACAGGAAGAGCATTTGAAGTTAGGGAACCTTGGCCCAAATCCCAGTCTGACCATTTACAGCTACATCATGGAGTATTGATAAACTTGATGGAGTTCATTACAAAGACTTCTTTACCTTTGGCAAAATCCTGAAAAAAGAATCATTATGTCCACTCTTTGCTCCCTCTTTTGTCCTCAACTGCTCTGCTTCTCTCCTCTCTCTCTGACTGTCCTAGGGGTCTTCAGGGAGCCGGATCTCAGGGCTGTATAGTGAGGGGTTCAGGCTCTAGTGCAGAGCTAGTCCCTATAGACTGCTCCCTCTGACCGCTCAGCCCCACCACAGGCTACTTGGTTGGCTCCCACCCTCCCCATCCAAGAAGGTAAGACTTAGGGTTTTAAAACCACTTTTTATTCCTTGATTTTTATTGGTGTTACATAAATCACAGAGAACGAGAAATTGATTCAGAAGGTTAAAAAGACTCTATGCCCACAGTTGGCAAATCCCCTGGTCTGGCCGAGGTATATAGGGTGATACGATTATTCAAGTTGGGCCCTGGGCTGGGCTGGAAGACAATTGGCAATTTGGAACAGGTTCCCCCATCCCGCCCTCCCCCTATCACAACAGTACATGATCATGGTCACACGCATAGTGGCTGAGGTTGTCCAGATGAAGGACCCAGGTTGGAGAAGGGAAGAAAGACAAGGATATGATGGGGAGACACATTGGTCTGTTCTCCTCCTCCAGAGGGGCCTGGATCTCTTGACATCTGATCCTGGGACTTGGTCCCTTTGAGTTATCCAAATGGGTCATTTTCCCAACCTGGGGAGAGGAGCAGTCCTATGCATCTGTAGCACATCTGGAAGCAGCTGGGTGAAGGATGAGAAACATCTACAGATGGATTGTTGCACAGGGTGGCCAAAACCCTGAGTTCAGTAGGAGCTGAAGATGCCTCTGCCCGCCTGCCCCCCAGCCTTGGAACTCTTCAGCAGTCTGGTAGATAGACATTACAAGGGATCAGGGAGCATTCTGCCCATTTCCCTGGCTGCCAACATTCTTTTCTTCTTGCCTGGGTAGAATTGGCGAAATTCTGGGCCAGTGCTTATCTGCAAGGCTGCTTCCCCATTAAGGTGGGGGGGGGAGCACAGTGGATCAGAGTGGTTGGGAGAAAGGTAGATCACTCCTCCACTCCTCATCAGGTCTCTGCCATCTCTACTACCTCCCTCCTCCCACTTCCCTCCTCCAAAAGACACCTGATTTAGTTAAGATTACTAGAAATCAGTTGGAAGACATTGGAAAGAGATGGCCAAGAGTTGAGGATACCAGCATGGTGGCCTTGGCAGCTCCCTCCCCCTCTCCTTGGGGGAAGCCATGTTTCAAGATAAAGTGCACAGTTCTAGTTCCAGAGGGACAGGGTAGAACTCTAGGCCTTGAGTTAAATCTCTTGGAAGGGAAACTGGGGACCTCCAGCTCCTTGGGCTCATGGGTGAGCCTTCATGCATGGGTCCAGACATCATCCTTCCTTATAGGAAGCTCATATTACGGTGGGATTGGTTCTTTTCAGCCCAGCCTGAAGCCAGATTCAAGAGTATACCCCCTCCCTTATTGCCCCTTCCCAACACACATATTGCGCCTCCTCCACCACGGGTGTAGCTACAGCACCAGGCCGAGCCTAACTGCCAAACAGCAGGCCATTCCTCCCCCTGCCCAACACATTGACTTTGGTCTCTGTCTCTCTCTGTGGCTCTCTGGAGTCTCTCCATCCCTGGATGCTTTGGTCTCCAACCCAGAGTTCTCAGCTATGTCAAAAAGACTACGAATGGGGACTAGGTTGGCATTCTTTGCCCTCCCCATCTCCATGGGGCACAGTTTGGCTCTCCCTTTTCCCAGGCTGGATAGAGAGACCTTGCTTTAGACCTTTCACTCTTCAGAGAAGACCAGGGCATCTCATAGGAGACCTCACCATAAGATAAGTGAATAAGAAGTTACAGTCCAGGCTACAGCAATCTCTCCTTTTTTGAGTTCCAACTGCATGTAGGGAATAGACAAAGGGTCCCAGGGATCCTGAAATCACAACTAAGGTTTCGCCTTGGCCGAAGACCCCTCTCAAGAGGTTGGGCTTGCTTTAGACAACTGAGGCATCATTGTTACTGAAATAGGGATTTTTCCTTTTTTCCATAATCACTGATGATAATAGTTGATCCTTCTAAAAACAAACTCCTATGGGATCTGTCCTGTGGATATTATAGCCTGTACCTTTCTTTATCTAATTTTGAATAGGAGTCAAAGCATAAAAGGCTCTGAGAGCCAGAATGGAGTTCTAAAATCAATAGAAGAGTTCATCTTCCTCCCACTGGCCATTTTATTGATGGGGTAACTGAGGCTCAAGAGGGAAAGTCATTTTACTAAGATCACAGAGCAAGTCAGTGGAAAAACTAACAAAACCCTCAGTTCAGGGGCTTGGGCTTTCTTAGGGTTGAGTCAGGAGCAAAAATTCTCTGCATCCTTGGTACAAAACCCATTTGGAGAGGAGAAAAGAGGGGAGGGAGAAGCTTCTCTAAATCCAAGAGAGGTCCAGGTCCAAGGAGGCAGGCTGCTGTTTGGGCAAAATGGTCCAGAAAGAAATAATTGCAAATTGGCCTGAACGTTCAGGTCAGCTGATATCCATCCTGAGGCTGAGCCTTGTTGTTGAGATGTGTTCCCCAGCTCCACTGGCCCTCCTGAGGAGGATGTATCCTTTCTGGGCAGATGTATCCTAGATGGTTCCCATCACAAGAGGGGTTTCTTAGGTCTTCCTCCTTGGGAAGTGGGGAGAGGGCAAACTTGCCACTCCTGGAGTTATAATGGCTTTGTTGGCTGGAAGGAACCAATATGTGGATCATTTTGAAGGACTTAGATGGCCTTGCTTCCATCAGGTTTTGGCTTATTCCTGGTTCCGGTAGAGTAGAGAGAGGCAGCGGGTAGGGGACTTCTGGATGCACTGGTATAGCTTGGATGGCTGGACAGGTAGGCGGGTGCCATCTGAGATTTGGTTACTGATGAGCTTCTATGGGAGAAGGGGTGCCAGGCAGTGCTGGAAGGCCTGAGCCAGTGGATGTGTCTGATCCTCATCCTCCTGGCTAGAGTTTTGGGGCCAGAAGCCAGATCTAGCCTGTCCCAAAGGGCTCAGGGAAGCACTTTAGTGTCAGATCCTTGGAGCTGGCTGCCATTTTCTTCTTCCATTCCCTAGCCCCTCCAATGTGGACCATTTAAAGTTCTTATCCTTTTCCTGCTGTGGCATATAAAGTGCCTCTGGCATTTTCTTCCAAGGATGGTTCTGTCCTTAGCCTTGGAAGTATTCACAGTTGTTAAGAAACTCCAATATCACCATGCTCTCAGGACACTCCTTCTCACCTCCCTTTCCCCAATCACCAAAGTGGAGACACCCGGTCTCCTGGAAAGCCTGGAATTAGGCTTGCTTTGGTGCCCCTGATTACTAGCCTATGGTTCCCCCATTTGGGGGTTTCCACAGGGCAGAAAGCTGTTACTGGGGGAGGAGACATCCTTTCCTAGTCCCATTAATGGGAAGGTCCCAGAGTCTCAAGTTCCAGTCTCGTTGGGCTCAAGGTCTTCAAGGAAAGGAGAGGAGGGTAAGGAGCACATGTAGGAATGGGATCACCAGGTTAGGCAAGGCAAGATTGGGCTCCAGGGCTCAGATTTTCCCCAGAGGACATGTGATGCAGCAAGCCCCCCACCCCATCAAGTTCATGCTCCCAATTCCCATGTTCATCCACCCAATTATGAAATGGCTTCTCTGCAGCATCAACCAGTGTTAAGACTCAATTCTGACTTAAAAAACCTAACTAAACAAAAATTAAAAAATTTTTAAAAATCCCAACACCCTATTTCTTTCCCTAGGGCATTTTATATATTCCTTCCCAGCTTCACCATGATTGTGCTGAGATGAGTTCTGTAAGCTCCAGGGCCCAGAAATGCACTTGATTATAGTATTTCCTTTCTATAAAATCTGATTTTCCCCCTGCCCTAGGCTATCTCCCCACCCCCTTCTCCCCTATATTAAAATCTGACTGCCTTAACCTCCCAACCTCCTGTAAGGTGGGGGTTCTCTGAAAATGTTACTTCCTTTGCAACATTAGTGACGCGGTATTAGCTTGGAACTCCTTACTCAACTACTTGGACTCAGGAGGGCAGGCCTTCATTTCTTCTCCCCAGCCCTCATCCTCCCCGGTCCTCCAGCCCAGTTGCCTCTCTGGCCAGAGGACCTGCTTCCACTCACAGGCCTTTGTTGTACACCACTGTCCGACTGGCTGTGGCCAGTGCAATCTCTGGCTCCAGCTGGGACGTCTCGATCTAGAGGAGAAAAAAAGAGCAGGCAAAAGGCTAGGTAAGAGGCAGCATTATAGACAAGGAGGGATTAACTAAGGATGTTTAGCACATGAGGCTAAAGACTGATAAAATGAAAGAACTTTAATACTTAGATTAATTCTCCATTTAAAATGTGTTGTGGGGGGCAGCTAGGTGGCGCAGTGGATAAAGCACCAGCCCTGAAGTCAGGAGGACCTGAGTTCAAATCTGGTCTCAGACACTTAACGGTCCCTAGCTGTGTGACCCTGGGCAAGTCACTTGACCCCAATTGCCTCAGCAAAAAGCAAAATAAATAAATAAATAAATAAATAAAAATAAAATGTGTTGTGGAGTGTGGTGGAAGGTGTTGGTCTAAACCTAATTTCTGCCGGACTGCTTTCCAGTTCCCTCAGTAGTTTTTTTTTAATCAAATAGGAATTATTTTCTAAATAATTGACTTTTCCTTTTTATCAAACACTGGATTACTGAATTGTATTTTTTTCTGATTCTCTCTTGTCTAGAGTGCTCCATTAATCTACTTCTTTAACTAGAGTTTTAAAACCTTAAATCTTAGCTTCTTGGATGGGGAGGGAAGGAGCCTGGAGTGGGGATGAGTGGTCAGAGGAAGTAGTCCACAGGGACCGGCTCTGGAAGCCCCTTTCCTAGGAGGAGGGTCTGAACCCCTTACCATACAGCCCCGAGTAACAGATTGGTTTGATGATTGCTGCTTTACAATATAGCTTGAAGCCTGGAAGTGCTCTTTCTCCTTCGTCTGTACCTCTTTTCATTTCCCTTGATATTCCAGACCGTTTGTTTTTCCAGATGAATTCTGTTATCTTGTGTCCTTTAAAGGACTTGATAATATTATTGACATAATATTAAAACTGTAACTTATCTGGCTATTATCATCATTTTTATTATATTGGCAGAAACATATTAGAAGATTGAAAAAAAAAACTGACAGGATGTGCAATATTCCACACCTGTGGATCCTCCCATCTATACAAAAGAATGGAGGGAGATGTTTCTCTCTCTCTCTTTTTTTTTTTGCTGAGGCAATTGGGGTTAAGTGACTTGCCCAGTGTCACACAGGTTGGAAGTGTTAAGTGTCTGAAATCAGATTTGAACTCAGGTCCTCCTGACTTCAGGGCTGGTGCTCTATCCACTACACCATCTAGCTGCCCTGGGAGCTGGTTCTCTTATCTCTTCTTGGGGATCAAATTTATTCTTTGTAATTTTGCAACATTCAATTTCAATTGCGTTTTTTACTTTTGTCCATTTAGATGGTTGTGATTATTAAATATATCAGGGATGTCAAACACAAACAGAAATAGGGGTTATTAATAAAAAAAATATGTATCAGTATATGACTGATACATAAGGATTATATATTGACTTAATTTTAAAATGTAATGTTATCTATATCTTCTTACATTTTTATTATTTTGTTAACTATTTCCCAATCACATTTTAGCCTGATTTGAAACCTCTGGTATACATTGTTTTCTTGTTTTTTGCTTACTCCACTATGCATAAGTTCACATGATTCTTTTTATACTTTTCTATATTCATTATGTTCATCATTTCTTACAGCAGAGTAATATGCCACTATATGTATTTGCCACAAATTGTTTAGCCATCCCCTAATTGATGGACAAAGTGGTTTGTTTTCACTTCTTTGCTACTACAAAAAGTACTGCTACAAATATTTTGGTATATATGGAGTCTTTCTTTTTGTCAATGATCTCTTTGAAGCATATGCCTAGTAATGAAATCTCTGGATCAAAGGGTATGAACACCTTGGCCACTTTATTTGTATAATTCCAAATTGCTTTCCATTCACAGCTCCACCAAAAATGCCTGAGTGTCTCTGTTGTCTTGCCACAAGCCCTCCAACACTGACCGTTCCCATCTTTTATCATTCTTGCCCATTTGTTAGGGATGAAGTGAAACTTTAGGGTTTTTTTGATTTGACTTTCTTATTTTTAGTGTCTTGGAGCATTCTTCCATGTAGTTATGAATTGTTTTTAAGTTTGTTGTTTGCTCATATCCTTTAACTACTTATCTATGGGGGAATGGCTTTAGTTCTGTATTTCTGTTGATTGTTCATATATCTTGGACAACTACGCTTTTACCCCCACTCCCCCAATCTGATTTTTTTACCCACCATTGACCAATTCCCTTCTTATCCTAGATGCATTAATTTTGTTTGTGCAAAGTTTTTCAATTTCATGTCACCAGAAGAGATTTATTTTATCTCTTGTAATTTCGGCTATACCTTGTCTGATTTATTCATCTCCTCAAAACTGGATACTCTCTGTTCTCTAGTCTTATAAAAGTGCTTTAGCTGCCCATTCTGCAGACTCCAGGTTTGAACACCTGCTCATTTCTGTCTCCTTGTTCCAACCCTTGTCTAATCAATCCTAGTCTACTCCTGATTCAACTCACTGCATGAAAATCTGGATTTCATACCAGATAAACCACAAAGAATATTCACTTCACAGAAGGATTCCCTGCTGGGCTCTCATGGAGGACCATCCCTCCTCTTCCCTTGGTGAAAATGATGTCTGCTATTTTTACCTTATGTGTAAAATATTTTTGATATAAATCTGTAGTGGTGATAGAATTCTGACCAGGGGGCAGGGTAGTAGGCGATGAGTCATCAAGATGACCGGTGGAGTGGGAACCAGGACTTAGAAGTCTTTTCTGATTAATATATGTTATCTTCCTCATTAAATTTGAAAATCCTTGGAGACCAGAACTATTTTTGCTTTTTCTTTGTATCCCCAGCATTTAGTACTGTGTTTGGAACATAATAGGTACTTGGTAAATGCTTGCTGGTTAGATGATTATTTCATTGGGATACTCTCCCAATGGGGAATCAGGAAATCTAGCATCGACTTAAACTCCATGAAACAGGAAGAGATCACACTCAGAGGACATCACAGGTCATCTAGGCTAGTCCCTCCTCTTCTGACAGGTAAAGAGATTGACTTGTCCAGAATCACACAGGTAGCGAGAAAAAGAGTCTGCCATAGAATCTGCTTTTGCCAGCTGTCTTGGGAGGAAGGACACTGACTTGATCAAGGTGGGCCCAGCACAAAGTCACACAACTATTCATGAGACGGAACCCACCAGCAGGTTAGGACAGGCAGCAAAAGAGCTGAACTTTATAGTAGGTAGAACTGTTTTTGATACTTGTCTAGAAAGCTGTCTCAAGGGTGAGGGAGGAATAAGCGTGTCTAAAGAGGAGGCAAATTGTAGATATTTGCAGGTGATTAGGAGAATTACTCAGCCCCAGCAATTCTTTTAAAATGAATTGGAAAGAATTAGTAACTTCAATCAAGTAGCAGTATGTAAAATTAGCTCAAGAATTCATCACTCTTTCTGTATATTACTAACAAAGCCTAATTAAGAGAAGAGAGAAAAAAATCCCATCCAAAATAACTACCAAAATGTTTATAATATATGGGAACCAATCTATTGCTTCATACTCAGGATTTTAATGACTATAACTACAAAGTATTCTTTATAGAAATAAAGAAAGGGGAAAAAGAAAATTTAATTTAAAAATAACATAGAAGGCAAGAGAAGAAAAGAGAGGATAGACGGGGAGAGAGCTCAAGAGAAAAAAAGTAAGTAATTAATTATTAAATTAGAAAAAGTAATTTAGAAAAAGAAAGGAGAAAATGGAAGGAAGAAGAAAGAAGAAAAAGAAAGGATATAGACAAGAAAAAAGAAGATTGAAAGAGGTCCAGAAAAAGAAAGGGAGAGATCAAAGGATGAATCAAAGATTAAGGTATGAAATCCATATTGCAGAAAAGACATGTGGAACAACTTCTAGAAACATGCATGAAGTATCAATGTATTGAATGTCAGAATAGATGGGAAAAAAGTCTCTTGAGGCAAACAAACAAAACCGGCAAAGAAATAAAGGAAGACACATAATTGGAGAGATAGTAATTGTCCATGGTTGGACAGTGCCAATAAAAAACAAACATACTGAGTATACATACTATCTAAAATCAAATCACAAGATACTACTTTTTAGAACTAAATAAAAAATAGTAAATTAGCTTTAGGTAAACTGAAAGAAAGTTCAAGGAAGAGGATAGGATTTGTGGAGCTACAGATATAGACACATTCAGGAACCCTGACTATTTTTAAAAAAACTTTTTTTTAATATCTTTGATGTTTAACATATAATATGCCTTTACAAAATCCTTGTGAAGACCTTCTCTGAGTATTTTCTCCTCTATGAAGTGGAGATAAGTTCTTCCCTATTCATTAAGTTTTTGTGAAGGCTGCATATAATGTTTTGTATAAGAAAAACTTTTGAAAAATATAAGTTGTTGAGCAGGAGTAACATGTCATCACCATCCTAGCTGCCATTTAAAATGTGGAACCTAAATCTTAGAGAGACATATAAGTTCTGCAGGACATGCTAAACTACTTAGAAGAATCAACTGTGTTTTCTATGACTTTTTTTTGGAGGCTCTGAGTAGTGTCTTACGTCTAGAAGGTATTGAATAAACGTTAACTGAATTAATGGGTCTGAAGTTAGAAGAGAACTGCCATATAATTGAAGGCAATAGAGCATCTTTAGGATCAGAGAAATAAGTAGTAAGGGTGGCTATTTCCTCACTGGACACTATTTTAGGAGTTACAAGATTAGTTCAAATCTCACTCCTGATTTTTATTAACTGTGTCATCTGAACTGTCACTTCACTTCTGAGTCTTGTTTTTCTCATCTAAAATGAAGGGGATGACCCTGGGCAAGTCACTTAACCCCAATTTCCTCAGCAAAAAATAAAATAAAATAAAATAAAGGGGATGGTTTAGATAGATGACTCCTGAGATCTTTTAGTTCATAAATGGCTTACTGAATGGAATAAGTGGAATTTCTAGGGTCTCTTCCAAGTCCAGAATGTCTTTCTAAGAGATCTGTCCCCTCCCTGCCACCCTAATCTCCTTCTACCCACCTAACTTTCTTGCCAGGAGAGGGAGGAGAAAGCTAGGCTAACCATTTCCCAGTTCCTTTCCCATCATACAACATGCTCTTGATAATCCTCCTAGGTGACACTGTAGGTGGAGCATTGGAACTTCAGTCAGGAAGATCGGAGTTCAAATTTAGCATAAAACAATTAGTTATTTGGACAAGTTACTTAATCCTGTTTGTTTCTGTTTTCCCAACTGTAAAATGGGAATAATACTACCTCCTCGGCATCAGCATTACCACCTACCTCCCAGGATCAAATGAGATGATGTTCATCAGTGTCTGGCACAACAGGCACTTGATTAATGCTTGCTAAATCTAAAATTGTCTTTTTGCTCAGGGTACTCTCCAGCTTTATCACTTGTCCTTCCTGAAATGTGGTACCCTGACAGACCTCCAAAAGTGGGCCCAGCAAGGTGGAAGGTAATGGGAGATACTGAGTTCCACCTCCTTGGGATTCTGCAAGAAGAGTCCAGATGCCCACTTCTCAGGGATGACGGAGAGGGAGGGCTGTTCATCACCAAGGACCCTTCCAACTAAGGCAATCCTGTGATTCTTTCCCCAAGAAACCTGAGCCCAGACTTGGGCACAAAGGAAAGGCTCGATAGATGTTAGTTGTATTACCAGTCAGCCCGCTCACATAAGCCACCTTCCATGGTCATAGGGAAGTCATTCTTTTCTCCTGTCTCCCTCTAAAAATTCTTTTGCCCAAGTTTCAGCTCAGGGAGAATCTGCATTCAAATTCCACTTCATTCACTTACTAACTGTGTGACCCTGAGCTATTCAACAGTCTTTGCCTCAGTTTCCCCATCTGCAAAGCAAGGAAGGCAAGGTGGACTCAGGACCATAGAGATTTGGAAGGGACCTCAGTAGTTACTTAGGTCAAGGTTGATGGCTTCTATGGATGCTTCAATATTTGTTGAATTAAAAATGAACATTTGCTGTGGTCTTTACCCTTTCCACATGACCCGATAGGTACCTCAGAGCCTTCAACTGAAGATATCTAGAGAGTAAATAGTCAAGAAGAAAGGAATTTGTTTTCCCTTCCTGTACTCATGGAATGAAAGTTATATCAAAAATCATAATCAGCATCATTGTCATTATTACTAACAACAATAATTTATGTAGTACTATAAGTTTTGCAAAACATTATAAATATGATCTTATTTTATCCTTGGAAAGCTAGGTGGCTCAGTGGATAGAACTGGGTCTGAAGTCAGGACAAGTCATCTTGAGTTCAAATCCAATCCAGCCTCAGACACTTTATAAGTTGGGTCAAGTCACTTCACGCTGCTTGCCTCAGTTTCTTCATCTGTAAAATGAGCTAGAGAAGGAAATGGCAAACCGCTCCAATATTTCTGCCAAGAAAATGCCAGATGGGGGCACAAAGCATCTGAAATGATTGAACAACAAAATTTATCCTCGCTACATCTATTGGAGCATCTATTATCCCCATTTTACAGATGCGGAAACTTAGGCAGAGAAGTTAGTTGACTTGGCCAGGATATGAATATGGATATTCATATCTGGATACGAATTCATGATTTTCTGACTTCATGGCCAACATGTCTACCCTGTATACAAGGTCCTGATGAGTCCAAATTGGGTGAGAGGAACTGGGCTGGAGAAGGATGAGAGATGCAGAAAGGGAGTTTATTAAACTCAACTCAACTCAATTTAGTGTAATTGCTAAATCATGGAATCACTACAGTCTCCCACTTGGACAGGGACTCAGGCTATGCCTTCTACCTGCATCTGATCAAGAATCCTTACTAAACCATCTCTAACAAGGGGACATCTGACATCTACTTGATGACTGCCAATGAGGGGTGACTCACTACTTTTGGGGGCAGCCTATTCCACACTGGCAGGGTCTGAATTATTCTTCACAATCTTATTTTCTGAAACTGCTACCCATGGTGCCTGGTTCTGTTCCTGGAGCCAAGCAGAGCAAGACCAGAATGTCTTGTTCTCATTGAATCCATGCTGGCTCTCAATGATCACTGTTTCCCTTTCTAAATGCTCATGAACCATCCCTTTAGTCATTCATTCTAAAATGCCAGGAATCAAAGTTCAGCTCACTGGCCAATATTGTCTGTTCTATCCTCCTCCTTCTTCTCCTCCTCCTCCTCTTTCTTATTCCTCTTTCTCTTCCTTCTCCTCCTCCTCCTCCTCTTTCTCATCCTCTTCCTTCTTTTCTTTCTCATTCTTTTTCTTCTCCTCTTTCTCATTCTCTTCCCCCTTCTTTTCCTCCTCCTCTTCCTCTTTCTCATCTACTTCCTCCTCCTCCTCCTCTTCCTCCCTCTCCTCCTCTTCCTCCCTCTCCTCCTCCACCACATCTCCTCATCCTCCTATTCTTTTTTTTGCCCCTTTTAAAAAGAGAATCAGCATTTATCTCCCTCGAATCCTACAGTGCCTTTTTTCCAATCTTGTAATAAGCATTGACAGGGACCAGAGATCACTTTGGGTGTGGAACTGTTTCCTGTGTGCTGTGCTAGGTCTGGGCAGTGGAAAGAGCCCTGGTTCCGGGGTCAGAGGACCTGGTTTCAGATCCCGGCTCTTGGACTTTCTTCCTGGGTGACTTCCTGCAAGTCTGAACCCCATTTTCTTCCACTGTGACATGGGGGAGGGAGGTTCTAAAGTACCTTGAAGGTCCCTATCAGTCTAGAAGCCCAAGATCTTTTCTCTCATTGTCCACACTGGGAGATCACAGACCTGAAGCCGGAAGGGACCTCAAAAGTCAATCTCTTCATTGTAGATGAGCACCCTGAGGCCCAGGGAGACTGCCTGAAGGTTCCCTGGGGAGTGAGTCCCACAACTGGGATTGGAACTCCAAATCCAGCCATCTCTCCCCAGTACCAGACACGGCCTGCCCTCAGGGAGCTCACCGCCTGGTTCAGGAGACCAGACTCACATCTAAGAAACAAAAAATGATCTGAAGCTTGGGGAAACCATAGAGGAGTTCAGAAGGGAAATCTCATCCTAGGCTAGAGTCATCAGTGCAGGTTTCTTAGAAGGGGGAGGGGAGCAGGACCCCTCCCTGTGAGCTTCCTGATTCCCATGATGCTGAGGGCTTGCCAACCCACAGGGAAGCAGGTGGGAAAGGTCTGGGTACCTCTCCCCACCTTAGGCCACAGGGGTCTCTCCATCCCCCCACTCCCACCCCACCTCCCGATGTCCCCCACCCCCGTGGGCTCCCCTCGTCTCCACGCCCGCCACCAACACAATGCTCGGAGCCCACGCTCCAAAATCGAAATGCTTTTGAAAATGTTTAACCTAGTTAGACAAATTAGCAAAAATTTGTGCAAAACAATTTAGGTATTTAAAATATTCAATGTTTTTAAAAAACTGGAAAACTGTTCTTCGCTTTCAGCTGCAAAAACCAACAAAATATAACATCCCAGCAATCTTACCATGAGGTGTAACATAACCCTTCGGGAAAGCTGTTAAGCAGAGACTGAGGCATCCTGGGAAATAGCGCTTCATTTATTCAAATGCACATATGCCAGGCTTTTACACCATATGTCATTCCGAGCTATTTACAGTAATAATTAAATCTTAATCAACGTTTAACCTCTGTAAAATGTTTGAAGAATCCTAATCACCCTTCAGACTGCACTAATGAAGGAGAAATATATAAACATAAAAGGGAGATGATGCATAGATATCACGCTGGAAAGAACAGTAATTGCAAAATTGTATTTCTTTTAAATATAATCAGTAAATTATGCAAAGGAAGCCAAGGAGTATTTTAAGTTAAGACATCTTGGATGTCAGAGGTGTGAGCAGCTAATTTTGTTCTGCTATCCATAACAGATGTAGCATATTTTCTCTTACTGCCATTATTAGCAACTTCCCATGGAGGCTTTCACTGAAACACCGAGGCCTACATGATAATCGGAGGGGCCGCTCGGCCCCGGCGTGGGACCAGCTCTGTCCCGTGGCCCTGTCACCTTGCCTGGCCCCGGAGAGCTCGGCCCCAAGCTCTTGTCTAGCTGTGCACCTCTACCCTGCAGCTGGGAGAGCTGAGAAGGTGACTGAGAGCCTGCCTCCCTGGTCTTGGGAGGGGGCACCCTTTAATAGGTAGCAGTACCCTTCCTCCCTTCCCTTTCCGCTGCTGCCTGGGGGAGACAAGTGCTAGGGGGATCCTGGGATCCTTGAGCTAGAAGGGATGAGGAAGAGAGCTAGCCAGCCCCCTCATTTTGTACGTGTCTTGGGGGAAGGGGACGACTGAGGGCTAGAGAAATAAAGTAATGGGGTACCAAGGGGCAGTGGAAATTCCAACCTATGTTCTTTGACTCTCATATTGGGAGTTACTCAAGCCCTGGGAATTGTGGGTGTGAGGAGCAAGTGGGAGACAAGAAATATTATAGGCTGGAACCACCATTCTGGCTGAAAAAAGAAAGAGCTGTTTCCTGAGCACTCCCCAGGACTGAGAACCACAAGGACCTTGGAAGTCACCTAATTCCTTCCCGTAGAAGGCATAAGAGCCCTGAAAACTGCCAGGGACTGCAAGTTTGACACCTCTGAAAATCCCACGCCCTCACCCCCATCTTACAGAGGAGAAAATGGAGGCTCAGAAAGGGACCACTTAGATGGTGCAAAGTAGAGGTGTGAAATGAGTCAGATCCCCTAGTCTCATAGATGGCACTCTTCCTGTGAATCATGTCGCCCATGTGAGCTGAGAGCCTGGATCTGAACTCAGGTCTTCAGAGTACAAATCCATCCTTATTTATGCTATTGTGTACTGTCAACACTCATCAGACTTAAGTGAGACACTTCCCCCCCAACAAGGGATCCTGAATGCTGCTTAGATCCAATAGCAAAATTGTGAAAGAGATGAAAATGCATTTTTGTCCTAATAGAAAGTTCTACTGGGTCAGGGACTGTTTTATTTAGGGCTGAGGGCAGTGCTTAGTACACAGTAAGTGCCTAATATATGCTTGTTGAATTGTGTTTGGGCCCTTCTCTACCAAAGATCCACCTGTAGTCTTGCTAATAGCAACCTGTCAATGGATCTACCTTTCCCTCCACCCAATGATCTCCCAGGAACTCACAGATAAGGGCTTAATGTGGTTTTTTCTCCCAAGAAAATCTAATACAAAACTCTGGGAAGGGCAAAAGCCTTCAAGATCCAAAGGAATGAAACTCTAATGAAAGAATATAAAGCACCTGCAATATCATTTGGGTCCATCTCCTCACACAACCAACATCCTATGG
>JAJPUD010001520.1:150688-175207 GCA_023553655.1 Myrmecobius fasciatus | reverse complement strand
CATACTCATTTATATACACACCAATACAATCACACATATACATATACATACAAACATTCTTACACACGGAAACACACTCACACACTAGACCTGCCATTGATGTGGGCAGTAAGGTTGTTCAGTGGAAAGGTAAACATTGGGAGTCAGAGGAGCTCTATTCAGATCCTGGCTTTGACACTAGCAGTGTGACTCTGGGCTCAGTGTCTTCCTCTGAAAAATGACAGGATTGGAGTTAATTGATAACCTGGTAGGTCCCTTCTGGCTCTGGGTCTATGGGCCCCATTCTCCTGTGCACACTCATACCCCAAACTACTGGACCCAAACCACTGGACTGACCCCCAGGAACTCTTCAAAAGCTGGGCATCCTGGGAAAACAGGGAGCCAAGGGACATGTATCCCAGGGGAGAATGGGAAAGCCTAGTTTGGATGGGGGGGTGACCTTTCCTATAGAAGGAGGAGAGGGGCAGGCCCCGGGCTCTGGAAACAAGCCGTCCTGCTCATGGGCCTCCCGGGCTCCTGTTTCACATGGGCTGAGTGTGGCCAGGCCAGATTCCTGAGGCTCCCCCAAGAATGTCTCCACTGGGGGCACCGGATGCCTCCAAGACCAGGAGCAGGGGAGGGGGAGATATGGCCTCGGGGCCTCCTGACAGCTGACCAGAGCACCCTTCCCCGGGCCTCCTCTCTCAAGTACGAGAGGAATGTGTGAGGGTCACTTGATGAAAAACCAAACAAAATAAAACGTGAGCAAAACAAAATGGCTCTAAGCTGCAGGGCCAGGAGAATTTCCTCAGGATGTTCCTGAGCCAGGTGCATGGGGGAGGGGGAGAAGGGCTGGCTACTGAAGTTGGGACTGTCCTACTCAGAGACATCCCTAACAGGAAGGCTGGAGTGCATGTGTGACTTTGTGTGTCCCTGGAGTGTCTGTGTATGTGTCTGTGGGTGGTGGGCAGAAAGTGTGTGTGGGGTGGGGGGGGGAGCCTTTACCTAGGTCCTAGAGTCCAAGTTTCTCAGACCTAGAGCTAGAATTTGGGGTCAGAGGTCTAGTTCAATAGTGTCACACTCAGTAGAAAGATTCTCACTGCTACTTGTTAACTTAGAAAATTATAAAATAGCACTAACTCTACTTTGGTGTATTTTTATTTTGTTAAACATTTCCCAATTGCATTTAATCTGGTTTGGGGCACTACAGAGTATTGGGGGTCCCAGGTGGCCTAGGAGCTTCCAGTTTGACAACACTGATGTGTCTGAGCCCCTAATTTTTACCAATGAGTTTTTCCTTGACCCTTCAAAGTCTCTCATCATCCAACTACCATTTCACTGCTTTCTTCCTTTTCACAGCGAATAAACTTGAAAAAGTTAACTATACCCACTATCTCCATTTTTTCACTTCCCAAAGACAGACACAAAGTCCCATTGATCAGAAAGGAAAAATGATTGCCTACAGCATGTCTTCTTAATCTGATTCTAGTGAGAAGTAGAGTCAAAGCTGGGAAGTGGAGGTGGGGGACAGGGGGAAGAAAGCAGTTTAAGAGATGGACGGGAAGGTTCCCTATCCTTCCTGCTCCCCATTAGGGGTAGATTCATGGTCCTTTGATGTTGCTCATCTAAAGAAACAAATTCAGCTAAGGTCCTTCCAACTGGCCTTTTCTCCCCACTCCTCTCTTAAAGCTTCTTTCTCAGTGGCCACCGAATCCAAAAGTCATTTCCTCAGTATCTTCCTTGACTCCTCTGCGGCTTTGGACACAGGCAGTCATTTCTATCTAGCGGATAGTCTCTCCTCTTGGCTTGAGAGATATAAGGACACTTTTGGTTCCTTTTCCTCCAACCATTCCCAGACTTCTAATTCTAGACTATATCCACCTGGACGTTCCAAAATTGTCTCAAACTCAATATGGCCAGGACCAAATTTATTGTTGTTCCCACTAAATATTCTCCTTTACTTGACTTCATTATTATTTTCTGTGTCATCACCTGGTATAGCCGAAAGAATTAAAGGACCTGGGTTCAAATCTTGGTGACCCTGGGCCTCAGTTTCCCCAGAAAAATGAAGAGGGTAAACTCAACGGCCTCTGAGGTCCTTTCCAACTCAAGTTCTAGGATCCTATGATATTTCTTATTGGTCTCTCATGTTTGTATGGTTCTTTCCCTCTTCCCTTTCTCTCACCTTTCAGTTACCAAGTATGACCCTAATCCCCCATCTTTTCTCCACTTCCACTTCCATCCTCATCATCACCCACTTAGATAATCCTCTTTCCTTCCTGCCTTCACTCTCAATTCTATTTCTCATGCTACTTCTAACACAATCTTTCTCAAGCATAGGACAGCCATTCATCCTCTCCCCAAATCTTTAGGAGCTCTCCTTTGCCTCCAGGTAAAGTTCAAGTCCCCTTTCCTGGCATTGAAGGACCTGTATAATTTGGTGTCACTTCAGCTTTTCTGTCTCATCCATCTCCCATTGCTGTCTTCTACGTACTTTATGTCACAAGCAAGCAGGACATTTCTCTCCCCAAAACATGTCATCCCCTCTCCTACTTGCACATCTTTGCTCACACTGGATTAAGATGCTTCTTTCTTCTTACTCTTTGGTTATTGTTTATTAGTCCTAGGTAACAATCGAGGCAAAGAATCTTCTCTTTCACTTAATTAAAAAAAATCAAAATCAATAAATCTAGGAGGGGAAGACAAAGCAGAATGCCCCGGTCCTTTTTGAGAAGGAAGGACATAACAACATTGAACTCCTACTTATCCTTTAAAACCCAACTATTGCTTCCTCCATGAAGTCTCACCTGATTCCACTCCCCACTCCCAAGTCATTAACAACTTTCTCTCTCGATACCTCACATAGCATGTTGGTTAGTTGTTTTTTTTCAGTTGTGATCCTATTTGGGGTTTTCTCTGTGACCTTATTTAGGGTCTTCTTGGCAAAGATAATATAGTGGTTTGCTGTTTCCTTCTCCAATTCATTTTACAAATGAGGAGACTAAGTGACTTGCCCAGGGTCACACAGCTAGGAAGTGTTCGAGGATCTCAGAAGATGAGTCTTTCTGACTCCAGGTCCAGCACTCTGTGTCACCTAGCTGCCTATTTACTATTGCACTATTTACTATAGTTCTCATGCAATACTTCTCCGTTTATATGCCTTCTTGCCTTACTAGACTAGAAGGCAGGAGATTTATCTAAGTATTGCCTTCATGAAATGCACTCAGTTAAGTAGATATTTCATAGAGAGAAAGCCCAGCATGTGTGAATCCTTTAAGCTCCTTGAGGGCAGGACTTTTGGCTATGTATTCCAAAACCAATCGTGGTGCCTGGAAGTAGTAGAGGTTGTGATATGTTTAAGGGAGAGAGAACATTCAATTTAGCCATAAAGTAGGAACTTAATAAATGATCGGTCAGTGCCGGATGCAGTAGAATCGAGAGACCTTCCACCTGACACTACCTTCAGGACTGTGGTCAAATCCCTTCATCTCTACTGGCCTCTTCAACTGCAAAAAAAGGAAATTGGATTAGATGACCTTGGAGACCCTTTTTATCAGCTCTGAAACTTAGAATTCCTTTGTACCTCAGTTTCCTACCTTTGTTAAATGAGAGGGTGAGCCTAGGAGTCTAATAAGGTCCCTTATGTTTCTATGTTTAGGCTTCTCCTCTGTAGGTTGGCCTGAGTTTCTGCCTTTCTCTTGTTGTGTCCCTTGGTATAGAGCTCCCTCAGAGTCAATGACTGTCTCTCCATGCCTCAGTTTCCCCATCTGCCCAAGGGACATCTTGGTCCCTGCTAACCCTCTGCCTCAAAGCTAGTGTGAGGATAAAATCATGCTTCCCTGCCTCGGTTTCCTCATCTGTTAGATGGACATCTTGGTCCCTGCTCATCCTCTTCCTCAAAGCTAGTGTGAGGATAAAATCCTGGCTTCCTGCCTTGGTTTCCCCATATGTCAGGTGGACATCTTGGTCCCTGCTCAACCTCTGCCTTAAAGCTAGCGTAAGGATAAAATCCTGCAGTAGATGGAGGAGGACTTGGAAAATGAAGAAAACAGCTCATTCTATAAAAATGGTTGTCCCACGGCTGCTTTGGATAAGAACCCGGGGCTCCTCCTCCCCCCACCTTGGATCTGTCCCTGGATCCTCTTCCTCATGGGCTTTTTCCTTTTCACTCGCTCTCCTCTCCTAAGGCCTGAATTCTCTCCTGCTGAATTCAGCTCAGGGATGTTGTGCTATATTGGGGCTGAAAAGGACACAGTGGGGGCCCTGGAAAGAGGAGAAGGGATTATGGAGGGAGACTTGGGAGCTAAGACCACATGGGGGAGGGGAAAAGGAGGGAGTGGAAGTTCCCTGAGTTGGCCCCCCAGACCCCTAGCCCAGCTGTCAGCACTAGGTGGTGCTGCCCCTCAGACCAAACTGGAGGGGTGTGTGTGTGTGTGTGTGGTGGGGGGATGGATTACTGCACAGGCAATGTGACAGGCGGCGTTGGTGTAGCTGATGTCCCCACATGGGTTTGCTGTTCCAATCCGTCCCCTCCCAGGGGGTACTGTGGGCAAACTCCAAGAAAGCAGCGGGCGGGGAACACGGCAGATTTCTGATGGCAAAAATAACCCACTTTGCAGTTCAATGGGGATTGATTAAAACAACAGAAAAGAAGGACCCCAAACAAACATTTTCAAACAAAAGTAGAGATCACTTGGGGTGTTCTAGGGGAAAGAGGGTGGCCATCTTAGTTTCTATGGCAGATGGGAAGGACCGCTCTGGGTTCCTGGACTGATCTAATCTCCCCAACCTCCCTAGTGCATCCTACCTGGAAATGCTTTCTCTAGGTACAAGGAAAAGCACTGAAATGATTCTCCTCATTTGGTGGATGAAGCCCAAAAACCCATGGTCACATGATCAGCCAACCCTGTTGAACCCAGAATGGGCCTTACTCCTTTCGTTAAGGGATGGCAGGCTAAAGCCCTTACCTTGGAGGAACCCTGGGTGTGATGGCGGAGGCAATAAATGTCCACACCCACCTAAACACACAAATGCCAACAAGATATTTGCAAAACAGCATGGCGGCTGTGCTGGTAAAGACGATGTAAACTGGCTAGGGGACAGTTTCAGTGGATGTGGCTAAGTGGGGAGGGCTGGCCCTGTGCTGGACTCTAAGAATTTGCCAGGGCTTCCAAAGCTTCCTTAGAGGAAGGCAGAAAACACAGGGAGACATCCCAACCAAGGTACCCATAGCCCCTCGGCCAATCTGGAAGTTCAGCAAAGTCAGCCACATGGAGGCAATTTTTACGGGAACAGGAGAGGAAGGGGAAGCTGAGGGGAGATCATTGGAAGGGAGCTATCTCCCTCCCTTGGGAAGATACCTTCACTCTATTCTGTTGCCTGGTCACCCAGCATGGTGGGTGGCAATGGGACAGGTGAGGAGAATCAAGCAGACGGGTACTTAGTGTGGTACGATGGAGAGAGGAAGGGTGGATCACAATCCCAGCCCTGATTCTTGCTTCCTGTGGGACTCTGAAGCCAGAACTCTTTGGGCCACATCTATAGCATGACCTTGAAGGCCTCTTCCAGATTGAAATCCATGGTCCTATGGCCTCTGTTCAAATCCTAACCTCTGCTACTTTCAACTCCCTGGGCCTCAGTTTCCTTATCTGTAAAAAGAAGAGGTTGGTTTCGATGCCCTTGAAGGTTCCTTTTCGTTCCAGATCTCTGAGGCTTTGTACCAAGCAGAGGAATGGGGGAATTGATCAGGGGTATAGGCTGATAAGGGCATAAGGACAGAAGAGGGAGGGGACAGGGAAGCCAGGGAACTCTGGGAAGGGCGGACTCAGTATTTTCCTGGGAGCCCCCAAGCTGCAGGTTGTGAATTTGCTGCCTCCTTTTCCTTCCTCTCCGGTGCCTTTTTTTTTGCAAGCAAGGTGTTCCACAGATGTCAGGGCCAGGGGCATAGGGTGGGGAGGGAGGGGGGCAGATGAGGTGTCAAGGGAAGGCCAAAGGGCATGAGCGGAAGAGCCCCCAATTGAGACATGATGAACAAGCAGGCTTAGCAGGAAGCAGCCCTCTGTGAGCCGTGAACCCAACCCCCACCCTCACCCCCACTAGAGAACAGCTGGTACAGGTAGAGCTTTAGATACTTTACACACACACACACACACACACACACACACACACACACACACACACAGAGTCAAGATTCAGCATGTGTACACATACAAAGATAGCCATACATCTATAGGGGCACAAATGTACATAGATGCATATAAATCCAGCCTCCCCCCCAAAAAAGTACAGAAGCACACACACACACACACACACACACACTCCCTCTCTTTGTTCCTTCTCATATGACAATGTGTCACTATTGGGGCTCTGGGACTAGATAAATGGGGGAAAATATCAGTGGTCCTTATTTCTCAATCATATGCCAGACTGGGCTTTATATTTAAAAAGAACTTTTCCATACATCATTTTATTTAATCCTTCCAAAGTCATTCTAAGTCAATAGTAAGAATATTGTTATCCCCATTAAACAGATGATGAAACTGAGACTCAGAGAGAATAAAATAGATTGCCAGCACCATGTAGCTAGTAAACTGGGCCTCCAACCCACATCTCACTCTATCAGTCCTTCCCTTGAACACTATGATTTCTCTCTGGGGAAGACCCAAGGATGGACATTTTTACCAATCTGCTGCCCTTAATGTCTCACTATGACCTTTTTGGGTGTCAGAGGGTCAGAGATCTAGAGCTGAAGAGAATTTAAAAGGCTATTTGGTTCATCCTCTTGTCTTACACAGAAGGTCTTGTCCCCTGTCCTCTCTGCCATCCTTAGCAGAAGTAGCCTCAGGTGGCAGAGTCTTGGGGTCCCTGTGCTGATTCTAACTCTCTGTATAACTTTGCTCAAGACTCCAAATAATAACTGATATTTATATTGTACATTAAGATTTCCCATCAAGTGGCTAGAAACTGGAAACTGAATGGATGCCCATCAATTGGAGAGTGGCTGAATAAATTATGGTATATGAATGTTATGGAATATTATTGTTCTGTGAGAAACGACCAGCAGGACGATTTCAGAAAGGCCTGGAGAGACTTGCATGGACTGATGCTGAGTGAAACAAGCAGAACCAGGGGATAATTATACACAGCAACAACAATATTGCATGATGATCAACTCTGATGGACATGACTCTCTTCAACAATGAAATGCTTCAAACCAGTTCCAATTGTTCACTGAAGAAAGCCATATACACCCAGAGAGAGGGATATGAAATGTGGACCACAACATAACATTCTCATGCTCTCCAATGATATTTGCCTGCATTGTGTTGCCTTTCTCTGATTTTTTTTCTTGTAGATAGGATTTTTCTTGCACAACAACTTGTCAAGTATTTTAACATAATTAACATGTAGTGGACTTCCTGCCATCTAGGGGAGGGGAGGGGACTGGAGGTAAAATTTGTAACAGAAAGCTTTGAAAAGATCAATGCTGAGGAACTAGCCATACATATGTTATACAAATAAAAAGCTTTAATAAAAAAAAAGATTTTCCACCAAAAAAAACCTTTTAAGAATCTCATGAAAATTTTGTGAATTTTTACTGTCATTTAACAAATGAGGAAACCGAGGAAGGGAAAGGTTAAGTTACTTGCCCAAGGTCTGAGCCCAGATCTTTAGGTCTCCAGGTTGGGTACTAAACTGCCTCCTCAAGATGTTCTGGGCTCATTTTCCCCAATCTTTTTTTTTTTCCTGAAGCAATTGGGATTAAGTGACTTGCCCAGGGTCACACAGCTAGGATGCGTTAAGTGTTTGAGATCAGATTTGAACTCAGGTCCTCCTGACTTCAGGAATGGCTCTCTCTCCACTTTACCACCTAGCTGCTCCATTTTCTCCAATCTTTAACACTCTCTAACAATCTCTACTAGCGGAAGACCTATGCCTGACTACCTCTCCCAGCTTGCCTTGCCCTTCGGCTCAGGGTGAAGCTTGAATAAGACTGGCCTGTCTGTCCCTAGCTGATCTGTCTCTCCTTTGCTGGTCTTTCTCTTTCATGGTTCATCTGTCTCTCTTTCCTAGCTGTTTTTTCTCTCTAACTGATCTGTCTCTTCCCTAACTGGTCTATCTCTTTCCTAGCTACTCTCTCTCCCTTGCTGGTCTGTTTCTTCCCTAGCTTGTTGGTCTCTTTTCTAACTGGTTTCTCTCTCTCCCTAGTTAGTCTGTCTCTTCCCTTGCTGGTCTGTCTCTCTCCCTTGCTAGTCTATCTCTTTCCTAGCTGGTCTATCTCTTTCTTAGCTGTTCTCTCTTCCTTGCTGGTCTGTCTCTCCCTAGCTACTTTCTCTCTTTCCCTAGCTGGCTTGTCTCTTCCCTTGCTGGCCTGTCTCTCCCCTTAACTGGTCTGCCTCCCCTTAGCTGGCCTGTCTCTCTCCCTAGCTGGCCTGTCTCTTCCCTTGCTGGTCTGTCTCTCCCTAGCTGGTCTGTCTCTCCTTAGCTACTTTCTCTCTTTCCCTAGCTGGCTTGTCTCTTCTCTTGCTGGTCTGTCTCTCCTTAGCTGGTCTGTCTCTCTCCCTAGCTGCTCTGTCTCTCTCCCTTGCTGGTCTGTTTCTTTCCCTTGCTGTTCTGTCTCCCCTTAGCTGGTCTGTCTCTCTTCCCTAGATTCCCCAGCCTGGGATCCCCAGGGTCCCCAAACTGGCCCGTTCATAGAGTTAATGTCGGAAGGGGCCTCAGAGGCCTTCCATCTAGTCCAATCTGCTCATTTTGCAGATCAAGAAACTGAGGCCCACAGAACGAGTGGGATTGCCTCAGCTCCCCCAGGGAATGGGGGCAATCAAGCTGGAAACAGTTCCCCTGGAGCCCGAGTCTGGGGATCCTTCTCTTGGGCCTCCCCGGCCCTCAGCCTGGGCCCCGGCCCCAGCCACATCCTCCTGTCTCTATCAAGCTCAAGTCTGGGGACAAAAGCTGCCTTTTTCACTGTGGACACATTTCCACCGCACCAAAGCAGCTAATTATTGACAGTTGGTGAAGAGGAGATTTCACTTTTTCCTCCTGTTAAACTGCGCCTAATTAGTAATTACTGGTTCTCTGTGAGTGCGGCTCGGCGCTCGCCCGCCTGCCCGCCTGCCGGCCCGCCCGCTCCTCCTCACAGTAAGCCCGCTCACAGAGCCTCATTAACCTTCTGCAGTTCTCCCGCAGCCTGCCAACAAGATGAAGATGAAAACAGATTGGCAAACAATGGTTCAGCCTTGGATCTGCACTCCGGGCTCGGCGGCCCCAGAGCTCCCAGGGGAATACTGGGAAATGGGGGGGGGAGAGCTGGGGGGGGGGGGGAACGGGCCGGGGCCGGGGAAGAAGCCCAGACCGCCAGGAGAGGGACCGGGGGGGGAAAAAGGGCGGCACTTGGGGGTTGGGGGGGGGGAGACACGGGGGGGGTGTGGGGTTTTGGGGGGACGGGGACTCTGAGAGGAAGAGAATAGAGGGGTACAGAGAGAGGCAGGGACAGAGAAGCTGGGATGGGGGAGAGGGCCAACAAGGAAGGCTTTTCAGGGAAATAGAAAGATTGAGAGATGGATAAGCCAGAGACAGCAAAAGAGAGAGAGACAGATCAGCTAGGGAAGAGACAGATCAGCTAGGGAGAGATAGACCAGCTAAGAAGAGAGACAGACCAGCTAAGAACGAGATAGAAGCTAGAGACAGAGAGAGAGACAGAGACAGAGAGACAGAGAGAGACAGAGAGAGACAGAGAGAGACAGAGACAGACAGACAGGCAGACAGGCAGACCAGCTAGGGAGAGACAGACCACCAAGGGAGAGAGACAGAGCAGCTAGGGAAGAGAGAGCAGTTAGGGAAGAGACCAACAAGCTAGGGAAGAGACAGATCAACAAGGGAAGAGAGATAGATCATCTAGGAAGAGACAGACTAGCTAGGGAAGAGATAGACCAGCAAGAGAGAGGGCCAGAACAGCTAAGGAAGAGACAGAACAGTTAGAGAGAAAGAGACAAATCAGCTAGGGAGAGAGACCAGCTAGGAAAGAGAGATAGACTAGTTAGGGAAGAGAGACAGACTAGTAAGGGAAGAAACAGACCAGCTAGGGAAGAGACAGACCAAACAGGGAAAAGACACACCAGCTAGGGAGAGACAGACCAACTAGGAAAGAAAAAGACTAGCAAGGGAGTCAGAGCAGCAAGGGAAGAAAGAGTCTTGGTGGGGGAAAAGGTTAAAAAAGAAAAGACAGGGATAAGGGGTAGAGACAGAGAATAGAGTTTGGGGGGAAAAGCTGAGAAGGAAGAGAAGAAAAAGAGCAGAGGACTGGGAAGATATAGAGCACAGAGACAAATGGGAGAGAGAGCAAAGAAAGGAGCAGGGGAAACACAGAACAGAAGGGTGGGAAAGGGGAGAACACAGAGGGAACAGAGAAGGAACTGAGGAAAGGAGCACCAGTGAATGGGTATAGGGGAGAGGGAACAGAGTATTGAGGAAAGATACAATTAATTGGGTGAATAGGGAAGAAAAGGGGGAGGAAGGGAGGGAGGAAAAGAGAGAGGGAGAGAGGGAAGGAGAGAAAGGAGAAGGAAAAGGAGAGGGAGAGGGAGAGGGAAGAGAGACAGACCAGCTAGGGAAGAGACAGACCAGCTAGGGAAGATGAAGAGGGAGAGGGAGAGGGAGAGAGGAAGGAGGGAGGGAGGGAGACAGAAAACAGAGTTGGGGAAAGCTAGAGATAGAAACAGCATTAGACAGAATGGTGGTGGGAGAGGAGAAAACAGAGACAGAGACAGAAAGAGACACACACAGAGATGAAAAGACAGAGATTGAACCCTCCAGGAACAGTCAAAAAATTCCAGACAGACAGAGCTGGAATCAGGCTGAGCTGAGCATGCTTCTCAATCTGGGGTTCTATGAAAAATGTGGCCAAAGGTAAGGAGTTGGAAGAGAATATTGCAGTGAGGGCCTTGGGCTGGGGCAGGAGCAGGGGAGAGGGATGCTGCCAAGGGACTGATGAAGGATAAATGCCCCTCTCCTTTATATTCTCTGAAAAGGAACTGGATTTGTTGGCATGGGGGGAGGGGGAAGCAAGACTGTGGTTCTTTGACATTACTCATCTAAACACCCAATCAGCCATGGCCTTTGTCCTATGCTATAACTGTCCTGCCCAGCACAGCTCCTTCCCCACATATAGTTAGGGTGAGTGTCACTCACTAAAAATCACTCACTTTTATCTGTCTAGATATTCTAAGGTCCCAAAGCTTAATAGCCCATCTTGGGGTAGAACAGGAAATCGGAAAGAGATGTCAACTTCCAGGGAGCCTACATCAGGGGATAGAAAGGGTATTTCTGGGAGCACTGGATCAACCGAGATCCTTCCTCCGACCATACTCTCCCCTGCCATATAGGGGCTCAAATCTATCAAGAACTATTTCTTTATCCAAATATCTTTTCCAAGCTTTGAATGGCCTCCTTTACTGCCTCATCAAGGGAATTTTACCTAAAAGAAAAATGGCTTGAGAACTCTGTGTGTGTGTGTGTGTGTGTGTGTGTGTGTGTGTGTGTGAGCAGCGCCATGTTTGGCTCTGTGTATCATTGGAGTGAGTCCTCATTTGTGAATATCAATCTATGGGTAGTTGATGTATGAGTATCAGAGGGTCCTTCCTGCCTTTCCAGAAATGGAAGCTCCCTGAGGGCAGGCACTGTTTCAGTCTCTTACTATGTATAACTCCGCTTCTCCCTACTCACATCCTTTACTTAAAAAGTGATGAAAGAGTGGGGATTTCTATAGAGCATTAAGAATATTATTTATATAACAAGACATTATCTGCTGGTGGGCAGATTCTCCAAGCTTCCTCTACTGAGCCTTCGGATAACTTAGTTCTTTCCATTTCAAAGGGAAGGAGAAAAGCAGAAGAGCCCTCCTTGAGTAGAATCTGCATTTAGAGATGGCTGGCTCATATCGATGAGTTGACTTGTACAGGATCATATGGCTAATAAATGTCCTCAGAGGGATGTGACCCCAGTCTTTCAGGTCCAGGTGCAATGCTCTTTCTACCAAGCTGAGAGCAATGTTCTTTCTACCAAACCACAAGCTGAAAGGAGCTGTCCCATTGCCCTCTTGAGTCAGTGTCCTCCCCATCTATCCTCACCACACCTTTCTAAGATTTGGGTTGAAAAACTATGGTAGAATATAGTGTCTCCAGAAGATCCCTAGGAAAATGTATCTATGTTACATCTATCCCTGTTTCAAGTCCCCTTTAACCAAGAGGGATCGGTGTTCTTATTAATACATTATCACGGCTGTTCTTTCTATGTTGTCTCTCCTTTCTCAATGAGGCTGAATAGAGTGGGGAAAGATAATTTGTCAGAAGGGGAAGAGACCTGGTTCCAATTCCAGATAGTCTCGAGAGTGTTTGAGGGAAAGCCTCCTAAGCCTCCCAGACCTGTTCTCCCCTCCTCCCTGAGTTGCCAGAGGGTAGAGATCAGAGCAGGAAGCATTCCTGTGTCATGGTTTGAGCATATGAGTTATCTACTCCTTTATCAGAGGATGGGGTTTTCTGGGAAAGGTTGTATGCTTGATGTCAGCCTTTCCTGCCAGATCCTGGACCAAAGCCCTCAGTGATTTGGCCCCATGATACCTATTCTGCTTCATCTCCTTTTCACCTATATGCAACCCCCATCCCAGCAGTCTGTCAGCCACTGGGAAGCAAGAATTATTTCAATTTTGTCTTTGTAGATACCTCAGCTAGGTGGCGCTGCAGTGGATCAAGGGCTAGAGCTGAAATCAAGAAGATTCATCTCAAGTTCAATTCCATTCTCAGGTATTGACTAACTGTGTGATCCTGGGCAAGTGACTTCACCTTGTCTGTGTTTGACTTCACCTCATATGTAAAATGAGCTAGAGAAGAAAATGGCAAATGACTCTAATATCTCTTCTAAGAAAACTCCAAATGGGATCACAAAGAATCAGACACATAACTAATCAACCATAAATACCTAGTACATAGAAGATACTTAATGATAAATGTAAATGGTACAGCAAAAAAGAAGTCATCTCTGGTTCTGAAGTCAGGTGATCTGGATTCAGTGTGTGGTTTGTTACTCCCTGTGACCTTGGTTACTTAACTTCCTTGGGCCTCAACTTCCCCATTTATAAAATGACCTGATGTCCTCTGAGATCCCTTTCAGTTTTAGATCCATGATCCATGATCCTAAGTCACTTTATCTCTCCAGACCTCAGTTTCCTCATCTGGAAAATGATCAGATGATCTTAGGGATCCCTACAGCTATAATACTGTAGTCATGTGGTCCTATGTAAAGCACTCTGCTAACTGCATTTGCCAGGCTCCTTCCCAAACCCTGAATCCCTTCCCATGATCAGAGGATGCTGGAATTGTATTTGGAGACAGGAGAGAACTGGATTCAAAACCTGCTTTTCAACTTCTATTAAATGATTAATTTTTATTATTTTATTAAACATTATCAAGTACATTGTTATTTTATTAAATAATTAATATCTCTGTGACACTGGACAAATCACTTCTTGTGCCTCAGTTTCTTCTCTTGAAAAAGGGTGAATAATAATGCTTATAATACCTACCTCCCAGGGCTCTTTCAAGTCATAATGCATGTACAAAAGTTCAGTTTAATCTCTGCTACTTTTTGATGTATTGCATAAAAGCCAGAGGGTTTAGCATTCTAAATAAAGGGGCGGGTCTGGAGATGACAAGATCTGAATTCAAATCTTGCTTCAGACACTTAACCAGATGAATGACTTTGGGCAAGTCACTTAACCTATGAACCTCAGCTTCTTTCTGCCAAATGCAGTGTAGAATCATAGATTTAGAGCTGAAGGGAGGTCATTTAATTCAATCCTCTTATTTTATATATAAGTATATGAGAAGTGAAATGACTTTCCCGGTGTTACACTGCTGGTGTCTGAGGAAGAATTTGAACCCAGGGCTTCTTGCCTCCAAGTGCAGTATTCTACCCACTAAAAGCAATGACTTCACAAGGTTGTAGAGAGGATCAGATGAGAATAAACATCTATAAAGTGCTTTGCAAACCATATATGCCGTATAAATGTTTTATGGTGACCTTGCCTCCCCCTTGCCTGAGGCCCCTCCCATCTTCTCCCAGTATTCTTTCAGAATTTCCCCATCTTTTTTTTTTTTTTTTTTTTTTTTTTTTTTTTTTTTTGCTTTTTGCTGAGGCGGTTGAGGTTAAGTGACTTGCCCAGGATTACACAGAATTTCCCCATCTTTCAAAGCTCAGCTGCATTACACCCTTCCAATAAAGCCTTTTTAGGTCACGTGGATCTTAGCCTTTTCTGGACTTATATTGAACTCACGATAATTGCCACCCAAGCTCGGGAACCTTGCATCCTGATACTTATGGCTCACTAGTCCATTTCTCATCCCTGTATCTTATTTGGGAGCTCTCTTCCTAAGCTCTCCCCCTCAGCTCTCCCTTGTTCACTGTGATTCAGCAGAAGTAGAGGAGTCTGGGGGCAGGGGAGAAGTATCTTTTGGGAAGGGAAGGAAATGAGCTTGTTTTGTATTTCTTGAAAGTCTAGAACAAATCTGAGCCGAAACCCACTGGATGCCTATCTGTTTGTCAGATAGAACTGAAATAAGGCAGTGAGTGAAGTGGTTTGGATGTTGTTAAGATCAGAGGAATAAGACCGTGGGTCAGTGGAATCACTGTGCCATGCCATGAGAAATATATGTGCACACATCTTCATGGTATAGTAGAGTTACCTTGAAGTCAAGATTTCTCTGACATCTCTATTCTTGACTCTGGATTTTGCCACCATTCTCAAATGCCTTCTCATTCTGGAGCAGCCCTCAGCCCCTATGGCTCCCTTCTTCCATTTTCAGGAAGGGATCAAGCCAGTCATCCCTTCACTCCTCTCTCAGATCTGCTTCTGACTCCAGACTTTGCCACCATGTCAACTACTCCCTAACATCTGCCCCTTTTCAGCTCCTTTTCATATTATTTTCCCTCCTTAGATCATAAGCTTCTTGACGGGGAGGGACTGTCTCTCTTTTTTTGCTTGTACATGTATCACTAGTGTTTCACCCGGTTCTTGGAGGATACTGAGCACTCATTTGTGCTTGGTTGATTTGAAGAAATCTAAATTAGTGTACTGGCAACTCCTTCAGAAGGATTTCTCATGGATCTTCCAAGGATTTCTTTCCATCCATGAGACATCATTGAACCTGACTATCCACATAGGAAAAAAACCACATCCATGAAGACTGTCTATCCAAATTGTGGAAATATAAATAGAAGAACTGCACATGTTTAACATATATTGGATTTCTGGCTGTCTAGGAGAGGGGGGAGGGAAAGGGAGGGAGAAAAAATTTGGAACACAAGGTTTTGCAAGGGTGAATGTTGAAAATTCTCTTTGCATATATTTTGAAAATAAAAAAAACTATTATTTTGTTAAAAAAAAAGAATGTCTAACTATTGCCCAGATTTCAACATACACTTAGATGGGCACCCTGTCGAGCTTGTTCAATGTTATGTATATTTGGACCAGGCAGTACATTTAATCAATGAAGGGGCCCTAGGTTGAAAAGAAGGAAAGTGGGCTGGATTATTTGGGGGAAATTTTACTGACCCCTAATTTCCCATGAAAACCAATATCCATCTTTCCAATACTAATATTTTACTAATGATGCTCTCCAGTAGCAATGCCTTGAAGACCACGGCCTCTGAAGAAGTAGTGTGAGCAAGACAGAGGGCTTGTATGTAGAAGCACATGGTGAATGTTGGCAGCATGCAATATAGAATCAAGGAGCAACTCCAAAGCAGAAGAGGATAGAATATCATCCAGGAAGGGGATAGGAACCATTCATGTAGCAAGAGCAAGGGAAGAAAGAGAGCCAGACAGAATACTCCTTTGATTCCCAGTTCAGGAGGAAGCTTGGTAGACTTTCAGAACACTGGGTAGATCTCCTGTGGCGAACTTTAGGACACTGTGGACAAAGATTGCCCATAATGGGCAGGGAGATTGTGATGTACAAAAGCAGACAATCTATGAAATCTATGAAAGCACAGATCCACTGAAGTATAGGGTGACCCTGAATGAAGCATCTAATCTCTCTAACCCTTAGCTTTCTCATTTCACAAAAAAGATAGCAACATTTGTTTGTACCATTTCTACTTTGTAGGGTTATAATGGGGAAAAGTCTTGAGAAAGTTTGGAAGGTTTCAGAGTCACCAAACTGGGAGGAAACGCAGAGAATATCTTTGTCACTGATTCACATTTTATTCTTTGTGACCCCACTTGGGATTTTCTTGGCAAAGATACTGGTTTACCATTCCTTCTCTAGCTCATTTTACATATGAGGAAACTGAGGCAAACAGGGTGAAGTGATTTGTCCAGGATCACATAACTAGTAAGTTGTCTTGAGGCTGGATTTGAACTCAGGAAGATGAGCCTTCCTGACATCAGGCTCAGCACTCTACGCACTGTGCTATGCTGAGAGATAGAGATTATTTATACTGAGAGAGAAAGAAAGACACACACACACAGAGGAGAGAGAGAGAGAGACAGAGAGAGGAGAGAGAGTCAGACAGACAGACAGAGACAGAGACAGAGAGACAAAAACAGAGATGGAGATAGAGATAGAGAGACACAGAGAGAGACAGAGACAGAGACAGATACAGAGACAGAGAGAGACATAGACAGAAAGAGAGAGAGAGAGAGAGAGAGAGAGAGAGAGAGAGAGAGAGATCATTTATACCAATGGATAGAGATTATCCACACTGATAGATAATAGATACATAAATGACGCCATACGTGAATAAGAAACCCAATATACAATATCCCCCAAACCAGTCATTCAGTCATTAATTGAAGACGTCTTGTGAGGATGACCTTGCTACTGGGGTTGTTGTCACTATGTATTGTTACAATTGTTACATTAAAGGAAATACAAATAGATGTCACCATAATGAGAAAAGATCTAGAAGCTGGTGGTGGCTGGGAGTGGCGGCAAAGTCATTATATAGTGGATAGCAGATTGGATTTGAGTTCAAAACTTCCAATCATATCCCAGCTCCCAGCATGACTTGGAGAAAACTATTTAACTCTTCTGAGCTTCAGTTTCCTCATCTGTTAAGTCATCTAAATGGCCTTTCCTAGTTCTTCCAGGTCTAGATATTTGATCTGATGAGAAATGAGAGAGGGAACAAGGAAGCACAAGGTGGATGGATTGTAGGGAATGGTCTTTTCAAAAGCGAGTAGGACAAAATGCATCAGGGCCCGTAAGGAAGTATTGACTTTTTCATATTAATTTCTGAGCATAGAGCATCAGGGAGAGAAAGGGAAATGGATAAGGAGGAAGAAGGGAACACAAAGGAAGAAAGAGTAGCTTTGAAGATAAGTGAATCATTTTTGTGTGTGAGTTCATAAGAGGAAGACATAGATTTTATACAGATTGATGGATGTGCCCTTTAGAGTGGTGAGAAGAATGAGTTCCTTGATCATTACAGGCAGCAGACCAGCCAGGACATGTGTAAAAAAGCCCTGCTTTGGAAGACAGACCTTTCTGGATCCCTAAACCCCATGGAGAACCTGCTGAAGTTCATTGCCAGAGAAAAGGGCCTTTGTGTTGTGAACATTCACTATCTGTCCATATTGATTGGACTTCTCTAGTGTGACCCTCCCCCAATCTGAAGGTCCACAAAATAAACAAGTCTCTTAACCCTGTTTGCCTCAGTTTCCTCATCTATAAAATGAACTGGAGAAGGAAATGACAAACCATTCCAGTTTTTTTAACAAGAAAACTCTAAATGGCCTCCTCAAGGTCAGACATGACTGAAATGACTGAACAACAGTAGCTAAATCCCTAGGACTTGTAGGGAGAAGCTCAGGAAATGCTTTGTGTTGACCTGAAGGAAGAAAGAGAAAAATTCTATGACTGGGGAGGAGGGTGAGAAGGAAATATATTCCAGGAATGGGGACCAGGCAGCCCATGCCAGTATTGAGATAGGGCGCGGAATGGTATGCGTGACATATTAAGAAAGACAGTATAGATCCCTGAATGCAGAAAGGTAAATAACGTCAACATAGCAAGCAATGTGCCAGATAAGGACAAAGGCAACAGTGAGCTAAAAGAGAGACTGGTTATTATGAGTCGATCTCATTAGATAACTGGTGATTGACTAAAATCTTATTAGAGACTAGTCACTAGAGACAAAAGTCATTACAAGAAAAATCCTACAGAAAAAATAAAAGACTTTCATTTAAAAAAAGGACAACCAAAAAGACACAACAAATCAGAAAAAAAACTAGAATAAAAGAAAAACATTCAAAAGCTCCAATGAAAAGGAAACTACTGCAACAACTGGGATGAAACCTCTAGAAATGGTAAAAAAGATGATTGCATGACTCTCCAGAGTGTTCAGAAGAATAATTAAAAACAAATTAGAGAAAGAAATCATAATAGATATCAAGAGAGAAGTTAGGGACCTCAAATATAAAATATTTTAAAAGATGCATAAAATAGGTAACTTAGAACAAATGACAGGCTTTTCACTTCAAAATAATAGATTTTGCAAAAGAGAGTAAATGAGACAAAAATTCAGATGCAGAACAAAGATTGTCAGAACAAAAGACAATACATTTGGAAGAACTCTGAGATAATTACAAAACAAGGCAACTGGCATGGAGAAGGAATGTTCAATATACTTGGTAAATTATAGATATTCCAGAAAATATGATGAAATAAAAAGCTTAAATACAGGAAATCATACAAGAAATTTCCCAGAAATATTGGAAACAGAGGAAAGAGTACAGCTGGAAAGACTCCATGGAAAACTAACAAAGAGAATTAGTGCATGTAATATATCAAGAAATGTCATACTCAAACTAGAATTTTGACATTAAACAACAAATATTGCAGACAATTAGGAGGGAGCCCTCATACACCAAAGGAAAACAGTCTGGATCATGCAAGATTATTCTTTGATCATTAGCAGTGGAAGAAAAAAAATATAGTAGACGCTGATTGGGAAAAACAGGAGAGAAGATTCAAATAGTAATGTGAGGTTTTGAATGCTAGATGAGGAATACAAATATTTTCACTTGCTTGGTTGTTTGTTTGTTGCCCTTCATTCTCAAAGAGGACCAAAATGGCATCACTGTATATGGGTGATGTCTTTTAATTTATGCATAAAGTGGATTTAAGTCAGACAGAATTTCATGAAGTTGCCGGTCTCAGGCTCCTTCAAAGCAGAGTCATCATATCCAGTGGCAGGACAGAATCAGGATGACTTGTGATGGTTCGAGATGCAGTGGTGACCTTGGTATTTTAGGAATATTAATTTTGTGGCATTGGGCAAGATGGATCAAAGAGGGAGAGATTGGAAGGCAGATGGAGGAGGTTGGGGCAGTAACTTAGTCCTGAGCTGGAGTGAAGACAGTGGAAGTCAGATTAGAATCTGGGGCCAGACTCATTTTTGAGCTCCCAGATGATGACATATAATGGGCTCTAAAAGAGACAGATCCATGATGTTGGTTTTTTGAACATTTGAAGAGGTGTTGGGCTGAGCTCAAATGTGGTTCTATACACGGCAAGACCAAAGAATGTGGTTGCCAAAAAAGAGCAGAGAGGATTTAGGTTAGATGGCAGCAGGGACTTCCTCTTGCCCAAGACGATTGGGAAGGACCCAGATGGATGAGTGAGGATAATTATTCATGGGCAGAAGAAAGTGGGAAATGTCACCAACAGCTAGCATTATTCTTATAGGTCCAAGAGAAACCTCCTGTGAAAAAAGCAAGCCCGCAAACTGCTGCCAGGGAAAGGACTGGGACCCTGTTTATCCCTTTTCCCAAATGGATGGATGTATATGGGATGAGGTCTGGGATCCTCCCCGGAACAATCACTTGGTGAGGACAGCAGCTCCAATGGTTGGCTTCCAATCTCTACCCTAGGGCCTGTTTAATTAACTGATTGATGAATTAATTAATTATGTGGCTTGTGTTCCCGGTGATGACCTCCGTAACTTTTGGTAAGGTTGGGTCATCCCCAGCAAGCCCAGACTCATTGTGACAAATCCCACCCACTTCTGGGACATGACACACAATCCCCACGGCTCAGCCCAGATGGCAAGGGAACCACCTTGTTAGAGAGAATTAATTAGTGTGACGAGCATGAGGGAAAAGACGGTCCCTCCAGATGACTGGCTGGTAGCTATGGTGCCATGCATTGCAGACAATCCTAAGAACACTCCACCACTCTCAGAGACGGGCAAGTCTGGGAGCCAGCTTAATCTGGGGACTCTCTACAAATGACTCCCCGCCCAAGGCATGGAGATGATCCTTTGAGAGTGTACCCCTTGTTTTCCTCTTCCACTGAAGCTAGAACAAGGGGCGAGGGCTCTGAGGAGCGACAGAAGAAACCTCAGTTAGTCTCATGGAAGAACTTCCAGGGAAGGGAGGGGACTGCCATAGGGATGGAGGGACAGTCCTGTACCAACTCTTAGCCTTGGGAGATGGGCTGCATTATTTTATTCTATTGCCATGGGGGAGATGGAAGAGATGATGGTGGCTGGGTATGGTCTAGTCTAAGAGTGTATGATTTGGACTTGCTCTGTTAGTTAGCACTTGTGTGATCTTGGCCAAGTCTTTTCCCCAACTTCCTCAGCTGTAAAATCAGGGGGATCAGACTAGATGATCTCCTAGGTCCCAAGAGTTTGGGTTTCAATCGTCTGTGAACAGGACACTTTCCCTCCAGCCTCTCTCTTTAGACTGTGGGACTTGAGAGAAGGATGAGGGAGAGTGAACGTATCCACGTGGCTGATGTGTCTCCAGGTTTCTGCAATAAAATATCAAGGAACCCCCCCCCCACTTATCCCTTCCTTGCCCCCAGCTAGCTATCCAGTGTGTTCTTTCCCAATCCCGAGAATGGAGAGTCCTTATGTAAGCCATGGCAAAGAGAATGATGAGGGAGAATTGTTGGCTCAGAACCAAGAGGATGCTGAACCATCCAGATGACACAAGCGAGGAGGGACAGCTGGCACATGGATGGCAGCCTCGGGAATCTCAAAAAAGGATTGTGATGGTCCAGAGCACTAAGCTAAATCTAAAAAGAGGACATTCAGTAGGTATAAATGTGAAGTCTTTCATCTGAGTTAAAAAAAAATCAGCTTCACATGCACAAGATGGGGTGAGCCAGGATAAGAGAGTAAAAAAAGATCTGGCTATGTTAGTGGACCTCAAGCTCAAGCTAAGTTAACGATGGTCCAATCAAGGCAATGCAATATCGAACCAAAGGGACTTGGAGGTGATTGTCCTTCTATCCTCTGCCCTGGTTAGACTTTGCCTGGAGTATTGAGGAAGATCACTGCAGGGGTGGAGGAAAGGAAGCTGGAAGGGTTGTAATGGGCATGGAGTCCATGGCATACAAAGATCAGTGGAAAGAACAGGATTTGTTTAGACTGGAGAACACTCAGGGGAGACAGGCTTGCTATCTTCAAGGCTGATGTGTGAAAGAGGAATCAGACTTGTTTTGTTTGGTCCCAAAGGTCGGAAATAGGAGCAATGGTGGGTGGGTGGCTAGGGGGATTGCGAAGGAGCCAGATTAGGCTTGGGATCCAGGAAAACTTCCTAAGAATTGTTCGTTGTCAGTCATTTCAGTCGTGTCCAGCTCTATGACCCCATTTGAGTCTTTTTTGTTGTTGTTGTTTTTGCAAAGATACTGGGGTGGCTTGCCATTCCTTCTATGGCTCATTTTACAGATGAGGAAATTGAGATAAACAGGATATAGTGACTAGCCACAGCTAGCAAGTGCCTGAGACCAGATTTGAATTCAGGTCTTCCCAACTCCAAGCCTGGCATCCCCTCTCTGCCTTTCCCAGCAATCAGAGTTGTCCAGAGGGGCAGTGGGCTGTTTTAGGAATGGTGGGCTGCATGTCCCTTCCACACAAGCCTTGAGCAGAGGCTGGGGATGTTAGGAGGGGCTCTTCTGACACAGGATAGACTAGATGGACCCCGAGGGGCTCTTTTGACACAGGATAGACTAGATGGACCCCGAGGGGCATTTTTGACACAGGATAGACTAGATGGACCCTGAGGTACCTTTCAACTGAAATTCTCTGGTTCCAAGACCAAGATGGGAGTCGAGCTGGGGTCTAAACACGGGACTCAGCTACTGGCTGGTTGTATAACTTTAGACAAATTGCTAGAGAATGGGGATAAACATTTCTGTCGTTCCAGCCCCTTTGGAAGAGGAAGGTTGTGGATTCTGCAAGTTAGTGGATAGAAACACTCCCTGACCCGTTTCCCTCTCTGGAAAATGAGGGGGTTCGATTTGATCCCATCTATGTCCTATGGGGGGGGGGTCACCAAGAATCAGACATGACAGAATGGATTGAATTAAAAACAATAACAGCAGAATCTCCTGTGTCGCCCAAAGGCACAAGGGTGCTCTCCCAGGCTACACGGGGCCTTCCTGAGGTTTCCAGCAAAAGACTTTTTATTTAATTAGCTCAGAAACATCCATTGCTCCATGAAAACCTCCTCGTAGTATGGAGGTAACCCTGGGATCTTGAAATCTCTGCCAGCTGAGCATAAGCTCTGGCAGCTTCTCCAGCTCTGGAAGAAGCTTCAAGTGTAGTCTGGTGAAAGACTTCAGAGATTTGGAACTGGAAGATTGGGACTGTAAGAGTCCAGCATTTTGCTCAACAGGAAAATGAGGCTGGGCAGGGTAAGGGACTGGCTTAGGACCCACAAGTGAGGAGGCAGATCCAGGCTGTCTTGCATAGGGCTGACTGCTGCCCTCTCTGTCTCCCCATGGCTGCCTCTCCCTCTATTTGTCACCCAAGGACCAGCCTAGATAAGTTCCGAGGGGCTTCTTGGTGGGTTGGCAAGATTGGGATGAATTTATCAGCCAAGTTAGAAGACCTTTTACTGATGTCTTACAAACTTCCCTGGTGGAGGGAGCACTCACAGTGAAGAACGCTGGTTCTGTTGTGGTCTTAAGGTAGCCAGCACCCACCAATCAGCAGGGGCCTTGACTAAGATGCGTGCCTGCCCATCCCCAGCATTCTGATGAGCAGGCTTGGGTCAATTAGTCCTTGTAACGAATGGCACTGGAACTAATTCTCTCATGACATTCATGGTACACATTCCCAGTGTACTTTCCCATCCCGTGTCTGGTTCTTGTGACACATGAACTTGGCAGCTTCCAGACCAACAACATCATAGTCCTAGGATTTCAGTCCAATTTAATTCCACAAGCATAGATTGTGCCCGATACTGTACTAGGCACTGGGGACACAGACAAAATGTGACCATCTCTGCCCTCAAGAAGCGTACACTCTACTGGTATAAAGCATCATGGTGGCCCACATGAGAGGGACCAGCTCTCTCCCTAAGGCAGAACTCCTTCACCTTTTTGAGGTCCTAGATCTTTTGGGCAGCCTAATGTAGCCTAATGACCCCTTCTCAGAAGAGTGTGCTTTTAAATGCATAAAATAAAATGCATAAGGTTACAAAGGAAACCAATTACATTAAAATATTGCTGTTGTGTATATATATATATATATATATATGCATATGTGTGTACACACATATATAAATGTATGAATGTGTATACACATGTGTACACACACACACACACACATACACACACATAGTCCTCCTACTCCAGCTAAGAGCCCTGGGCCAAAAAGGAGTGATTCCTAAATCCCCCTTTGGTGAGCTCAGTGAGTTCCAGACCCTCACTCAGACCAAGCCGGTCTCTAAATCTTGGGACCCACCAGCTGTTGTCAGCATGGTATATTTTCTAACTTGTGGGAGACCCACCCAATCCAGACCACATGAGCATAAGGGGGCATTTGGTAACAGGAAGTCAGAAGAATAGCCAGTAGCACATCCTGAAAGAGGGGCAGGAGGGATTCCTGTCCATCTTGACATCATTCCCTCCCCCAGCTCTCCCCATTACTGACCTCCGACATCTGTGGAAAGAGACTGATGGCAAGAGGCAGGGCCAGGCCAAAGGCGGCAAGGCACACGAAACTTTGCACAGGCAGAAGGAGCCGGGGACGAGATTGCAGGAGAAATGTCCTGGAGTGGGCAAGAGAGGGACCAGATTAGACCTGGGGATGAGAAAGAATTCCTTCCCTCTTTCTTACCCACCACCAGGGCCCCAGGAGTCCTAAGTCACCAACATTTAAGTGATACCAAATAATTCAAGTTTGCTGAAATTCTGGACTTCATTAGCTGTGTGAGGTTGGGCAAATTCCTCCACCTCTCTGGGTCTCAGTTTCCTCATGTCTAAAATGAGGGGAGATGGACTAGATGATCTCTACAATTCTCCCTAGTTCTAAACTTGTGATCTTATACACAGACACATGCTCTCTCTCAGTGTCTCTTCGGTCTGTCTGTCTCTTTTTCTGTGTGTGTGTCTCTCTCCTTTTCTCTTTCCATGTCTTCCTCTCCCTCCCTTTCTCCTTCCCTTCCACCCTCCTTTCTTCTTTCCTTCCTTCTCTCTCTCTCTCTCTCTCTCTCTCTCTCTCTCTCTCTCTCTCTCTCTCTCTCTCTCT
>JAJPUD010001520.1:118201-138601 GCA_023553655.1 Myrmecobius fasciatus | reverse complement strand
ACTGCCCAGCCCGACCCGGCCTGGCCTCCCTTAGCCACTGCCCAGCCTGACCCGGCTTGGACTCCCTTAGCCATTGCCCAGCCCGACCCAGCCGGGTCTCAGCCACTGTCCTGGCCTATGGCTAAGCAGGAGCCCATGGGCACATGGGCCGGAAAGTAAGCGACATCTCCCTGGGGGGCTTCGAGGACACAAATAACTTTGGTAACTGCCCAGGCCCTGGGAAACAGAGATGGGACAAGCATCTGTGGGGGCTGCCATCCTTCCCTAGCACAGGCTTCCAGGCTGGGTGGGTGGGGCATCTCCTGGGGTAGAACTCTGACTTTGGGGACTGGGTTCTTGGTTTCCACTCTCAGTTCTGTATCTTACTACTTGTGGGATTTTGGACAAATCATTTTACCACTAGATCCATGACCCTATGATCTTTTATTCTTTTTTTTTTTCTTTTTCTTTCTTTCTTTCTTTCTTTTTTTTTTTTGCTGAGTTAATTGGGGTTAAGTGACTTGCCTAGGGTCACACAGCTAGGGAATGTTAAGAGTCTGAAATCAGATTTGAACTCAGGTTGTCCTGACTTCAGGGCTGGTGCTCTACCCACTGTACCACCTAGCTGCCCCTGATCTTTTATTCTTTCACCTAACCCTTGACCAAGTAACTGACCTAAAAGTCTAATGGATCTGGCGTAATCCAAAAGGGACTTGAAAAAACCCTTTGTTTTGTGGAGGAGGGAAGCTGAGGCCCAGAGAGGAATACTGGCCCAGAGTCACCAAGGTTTGGATTCTGAAGGGAATGTTTTTTTTTTTTTTTTATTTCACTGAACAGTTCAGAGGCAACGGGCTGGCTTGTCAAACATAGAGTTGAACAGCTCTGAGTTCAAATCCAGCCTTAGACTCTTACTAGCCATGTGACCTTCATTTCTCACCTGGTTGCACTGCTTTGGAACTTCTCTGACCGATCTCTCCATTACTCCCGCATGGTAGGCACCTCATCCGGTGTTTCCCACCACCCCCACTTTTCAGTTTTCTTCCCCCATTAGATTCTAAGCTCCCCAAGAACAGGGACTATCTTTCTTTTTCATATTTGTGTATCTAGTGCTTGATACACAGTAAGTGCTTAATAAGTACACCTGCCACACTTTAGGCTCCCCTATTTATAGGAGCCACCAATCCCTCTCCCTCTGGTCCACTTTGCACACTATTTTCAGGTCAGTGCTCCGGAGCAATGCTTTCATTATGTCACCCAGAATTCTCTCTCTCACCTAGGAATCACAGTTCCCTATGGCTCACACAATCCATATGAATAATTTTTAGTCTGGCCTTCAAGGCCTTACCATCCAATCTTGTTCCCTGTCTCCTTTCCCTGAGTTGTCCTTGATAACTTGTCACTTGTCATTCTCACTTCTATATTTACCAGAGCACACGATATATCCCGTTCCACCCCCAACTTCTGGAGTAAAATGTAAGTTCTTTGTGGGCAGGAGCTGGTTTTGCTCTGTCCCCGATCCCCAGTGCCTAATATCAGTAAATGCATGTTGCCCCGGCAGACACTTCTGTCAGTGTTTGTGGGATTGAAATGAATGGTGGTAGTCTGTAACAAGAACTGATCAAGTTCTAGCTCCATGCCTACAAAGCAAAAACAGGCTCGGCCCCCTAAGGAATTCCCAGGGCCAACTCCCTGTCTTCCCCTCCTTTTTCTCCTTTCCTTCTTTTTTCTTTTTCTTTCTTTCTTCCTTCCTTCCTTCCTTCCTTCTTTCTTTTCTTCCTTTCTTCTTTCCTTTCTTTCTTCCTTCCTTCCTGCCTGCCTTCCATTCTCTCTCTCTCTCTCTCTCTCTCTCCCTCTCTCTCCCTCTCTCTCTCTCCCTCTCTCTCTCTCTCTCTCTCTCTCCTCTCTTTCTCTCTCTCTCTTTCTTTCTTTTTGTTTTGTTTTTGCCTCTGATTTATTTAGCTTAAGCTTAGGGAACTCCCAGTGTGGAAGGTTCCTTTAACTATTGTAGGTCAGCATCTTTTCTGTCTTTAATGAATTTCCGGAGAGATGAAGAAATTGACTGGCTCAGGATCATATGCATAATAGAAGCAAGTCTTGAAATGATTCTCAGGTTGGCTCTCTAACCACCACACAACGCTGCTCCTTCCTTTCTTTCTGCCTTTACTGAGAGCATGGCTGCTCTGTCCTCCTCCCACCTCCACACTTACTTTTCCAGCACAGACATGATGATTGGAGGTAGAACCAGGATGGGCATGGGGAGGACCACTCGTGTCAGGGCCGTCTCGATCAGTGCCTGGGGAGCCAAGCAAAAGGATTAGGTGAGGTTTCGTGTCCGGGCTGGGATTTCAAGGTAACCTTTCCATACCAAACCTCCTTTTTCTCATCATCCCTACCAATTCATCCATTGTTGCTCATTTGGATCTGCTTAGGGCATCTGGTAGTCTAGAAAATCAACATACAAATAAGGTACAGTCATTTCTGGGCCTTGGTTTTTTCATCTGCAAAATGGGGATACTTACATTTAAACAGAGAAGCTGTAGGAAAAACCCTTTGTAAACTGTAGAAAAAATCCCTTGTAAAATTTAAAGCCAGTGTCATAATTAGGAATGATTGTCATGGGGCAAAGGTTGTGGTAAAGGCAGGGGTTGGGGAGATTTCCTGAAGTGGGAAGGAAGTCCTTTCAATGATGTGGCTCTAGAACAAAGTTCCTGTTACCTTGCCCCGGTTATGGATCTTTTTCTTTTTCTTTTTTTGAGGCAATTGGAGTTAAGTGACTTGCCCAGGGTCACACAGCTAGGAAATGTTAAGTGTCTGAGACCAGATTTGAACTCAGGTCCTCCTGACTTCAGGGCTGGTACTCTATCCACTGCACCACCTAGCTGCCTCTATGGCTCTTTTTCAAATGGAATAGAAATGCTATTTATGTGTATGAGTTGATCAAGTCTCGAGGCAATCCACATCAAATCAACCAGCATTTATTAAGTGCCTACTATTTGCTAGGCACTGTGCCAAGTGTCAGGGTTACAAAGAAAGGCAAAAAATAGCCTTCAAAGTCCTTGCCTTTGAGAAACTCAGCCCAATGGGAGAAGCAACACAGCAACTATTTACAAACAAAATGTATACAGGATAAATTAGAGATAATCTTGGAGACAAGGCACTAAGTTAACATTTGCATGGAATCCATTAGAAAGTGGTTCTTTTGCAAAAAAAAAAAAATCCCATCCCCTCCTTCCCCCCCCCAACACACACTCTTACTGCACACGTTTTTTAAAGAGCAGATTCAAATCAGCTGGAACAATGCTTTGGAATGGAAATACATTAGTACCAGACACCCAAATTCCTCGACTGCAGACTCCCGCCAGGGACGTTTAGCAAGTGTGGAAGCCAGTGTAGACACCTTAATTAACCCTTCTGAGCCAGCTCTGGGAGTTTGAGGGGGTGTGTATATGTGTGTGCATGCAGGGGGTGGGGGGATTGGGAATGGCCCCCTCCTTCTCTCCATGACAAGCTGCTTGAGATCCAGAGAAAGAGTGAGGACAGAGACCGTGGAGACAAGGACGCTGCTGTCACACCGCCAGGGGGTGGAGGGAGGGGGAAAATGAGCATATGGCAGAGTTTAGATGCTTAAAAGAAAAAAAAAGAAAGAAGCAAAAAGCAGGTGTTGGAAGGAACAGGGAAAAAAAACAGCTGGGGCTTGCTTGGCAAGGTGAGGATGATGGAGTGACTTGAAGAAAGGAGATAAAAACAAAGTCTCCCGCTGGCTTCTTGGGGATCTCTACGGGTTAGGTCAAGGTCCCTCTTGGAAGTGGGAGCATTTGACTTTTTAATGATGTTGCCAAGTACTTGGAACCTTAAGACAACAAATCACCCACAATGCCTCGGTGATCTCCCCAACAGAGCCTTGCTTTGGAGGGCCAGCTGTTCCCATTTTGACCTGTCGCTTTGGGTCCTGGCTTTACAGCTCCAGCTAAGCCTGTGCTCCCCACACTCCGGTAGGATGATTAGTTTAACTCCAGCCCGACTTCTGTAGAAGCTCAAAGGGTGAGCTCTGGAAATACAGACTCAGTCATAGAGAGGGCACAGGAGGACACGAGACCTTGTCATCTTGTACCATATTCTAGATGCTTCTTGGGGTCATGTGTCCTCTGGGATCATCCCTGTGCTTGCTTTCCCCAAGTAGCTACAAAAAAGGGCACAAGAAAGCAACTCCTGTTGAGAATATCCCATAATGAAGTGATGAGACCATGCTCTGAAGTCGTTTTCTGGGTTCAGATCCCAACTACTCAGGTGACTTTAGCAAGTCCCTTCATTGCATTGGACCTCAGTTTCTTTATCTGTATAATGTGAGGGCTTATAGGATCAGAGATGAGAAGGACCTTAGAAGTCATGGAGTCATTTTACAGATGAGGAAATGAAGGACACAGGATAAGTGTTTGCTCAGAATCATAGAGCTAGTAAGTATCTGAAATGGGATCTGAACCCAGATCTTTCTGATCCTAAGTCTAGTGACCTAGGCATTATACCACACTACCTCTAGTAGGACAAGATGGCTGTGAGAGTCCTTTTAGTTATCATTTCTTTAGTATCATTATACATTCTTTTGTGTAAGCATACAAGTTGGAGATCAGTGATCTCTTAATGGCCAAATCCAATGCCTTTTTTCTCAGTTCTTCTCTTCTTCACCTTAGTTAACTTTCCCCTCCCATCTGGACCTTCTCTTCTCCTTTGGTTGAAAGGATGCTGCTGTTCTGGTGCTCTTCCTGTTTGTCTGACCCATTCAATTCCTTTGGCTGTGCCATTATCTTTGCCCTAGCCTCCTAGAGTGGATGTCCCCTAGGACTCCATCCTTTTACTTTTTTTTTTTTTTTTTTGCTTTTTTTGCTGAGGCAAATGGGGTTAAGTGACTTGCCCAGGGTCACACAGCTAGGGAATGTTAAGTGTCTGAGACCAGATTTGAACCCAGGTCCTCCTGACTTCAGGGCTGGTGCTCTATCCACTGCGCCACCTAGCTGCCCCCATCCTTTTACTTCTAAGATAAATTGTAAACTCTTTCCTTTGGTCTTTTAACACCTTTCTCCACCCTTCTCCCTCCCTCCACTATGCTGTCAACTCCCTCTTTCCAATGTAGTCGAAGTGGCTTTCTCTCTGTTTCATACATATGGCACTCCAGCTCCTGTTCCTATGTCTTTGTAGAGACTGTGGCCCATGCCTGGAACACACTCCCTCATCCCTACCTCAGAGAATCCCTCACTTCCTTCAAGAACTGACTCCAACCTCATCTTCTCCATGAAGCTTTTCCTGATACTCTTCCTGCTACCTGCTAATGCCCTCTCTCCCTGACCACTTGTTACTCAACCACCATTATCTATTCTGAATTTATGTTGATTTTTTTTACTGATATATGCCAATGTTTTCCTGTAAGGATGAAAACTTGCTGAGGGCAAAAACTGTTTTATTTTTGTCATTATTTTCCCAGCACTTAGCTCAATGCCTGGCACATTAATGGTGCTTAATAAATGCTTATTGATGGAGGTATCTGTCCCTTAGAATCATGAATTCAGTGATCATCTCTATGCAGCAGACTCACAAATCTTTATCTCTAGGCTGAAATTCTCTCCTAAGTGGATCCAGTCCCACATCATTATCTTCTGGGCATCTCCACTTGACTGTCCCATTGGTATTTCAAACACATGGCCAAAATGGAGTCCATTCTTTCTCCTCGTCTGCCATTCTGCCCCACTGGGCAATCTGTTCTTCAGTGAACTGCACATTCTGTCTTCTTCTTTGCATTGCAACAAGCCATACCCCACTTCTGGAATACCCTGCTTCTCCAGCCTTCCACAAACCCTTCTAACCCTTCCCATCAATGCCTCTGTGGTAGAAGGCTCTGAGAACTCCTCTGGCTCTTACTTATAAGACCTCCTCAGGTCTCCCAAAGTCCTGAGTCTTCCCTTTTCAGGAAACGTTCCTTCTATTTAGCATTAACTATATATGTAATTATTAATTTACATGTTATCTCCCTAATGAATATGTAAGTCCCTTAAAGATAGAGACTGTTTTGTTTATCATTTCTTAGCACAGTACCTGGAACATTATAAATGCTTTAATAAATCCCTGTTACAATTCTAAGTTAACAAAAAAAAAAAAAAAACAATTCTAAGTTAACTTGCTTATTCATTGCTATACTATTTAAACTACCAAAGAATTATTTTGTGGAGCAAAAAAAAAATGAAATTCATCAGGAAGAACAAAAAAAATCAAAATTATCAAGGGAATTGATTAAAAAAAAATGTGAAGGAAGGTGGTCCAGCAGTACCAGATCTTAAACTATATTACAAAGGGGGTAATCATGAAAGCAAAATGGCGCACCCTAAGAAAAAGAATGGTGGATCAGTGCAATAAGGTACACAATACTCAGAAGTAAATTACCATAGTAATATGTTTGATAAACTCAACAACCCAAGCTTTGGGGACAAGAACTAATAATTTGACAAAAATTGCTGGGAAAGTGGAAAACAGTTTGGCAGAAGCTAGGCATAGACCAACTTCTCACACTATATACCAAGATACAAATATCTTGTAATGCAAAATGGATAAATGATTTAGATATAAATAGTAATATCACAAATAAATTAGGGATTCATGGAAAAAATTTACCTGTCAGATCTATGGATAGGACAAGATTTTATGATCAAACAGCAGATAGAGAAGGTCAGAGGAAGTAAAATGGATAGTTTTGATTATGTGAAATGAAAAAGCTTTTGCAGAAACAAAACTAATGCAGCCAAAACTAGATGGAAAATAGGAACCTTGGGGGAAAAACTTTCAAAGCAAATTTTTCTGATGCAGGCCTTACTTCTCAAATTTATAGGGAACTGAGCCAAATTTACAAAAATTTCAGCCATTCCCTAGTTGATGAATGATCAAAGGATACAAACAGGCAGTTTTCAGAAAGAAAAATCAAAGCAATCAATAATCACATGAAAAAAATGCTCTAAATTATTATTGATTAGAGAAATGCATGTCAAAGAAACCCAGCTATCACCTTATACCTCTCAGATTGACTAACATGACAGAAAAGAAAAATGACAAATGCTGGAGAGAATGGGAGAAAATAGGTACACTAATGCATTGTTGGTGGAGTTGAGAACTGATCCAACTATTCTGGAGAACAATTTGGAACTTTATCCAAAGGGCTATAAAATTTTGACCCAGCAATACCACTATTAGGTCTGTACCTCAAAGAAATCTTTAAAAAAAAAGAAAAAGAAAAAGGATCTATTCATATTTCTTTTGGGAAAGGGTCTATTGGGTTCACTCTACACTGCCAAATGGGACCATGACATGAAGGTGGTCTTGAGGATTGACCAGGGTACAGTGAGCAAGACCAGAGTCATAGGATCATAGATTTAGACATGAAAGGGACCTTTGAGGTCATTTAGTCCAATCCTTTTATTTTATATTTGAGGAAACAGAAGTCCAGAACAGTGGAATACAGCCAGGAAGTAGCAAAGCTGACATTTGAACCGAGGACCTTGGACTCCAGGCTTCCATTTTTTTCCCACTGTGGGCCAATAGATGGGGGAGCAGGCACCAGAGTAATCAGCAGCAGAGCTGAAACATATTGCCTCCTCTACATCCAAGTTTTGCCAAGGGTTAGTGCTAAATGATCTAGGGAGTCGCCTGCCATGAACAGGGAATAGGTATAAGTAGGAGGAACTTGAGAAAAGATAGGAGCATTTAAATCACTGGCAGGCCTGCCATGCATGAAGAGACATAAAGCTCATTCCAGGACAATTGAAGCCATCTGGGGGCAAGGTTATTTTGGATTTTGCCTTTATACTCCTAGGACCAGCACACAGTAGGTGTTTAATAACTGTCTAACTAAAGCAAGAACGAAAGACCTGAATAGAAGAAACACGAATGTTTGATAATTGAAAAACAAGGAAAGAAGTGGAGGTATTAAAGCTCCTTCTCCCAGGCAAGAGAGAGCAAGGCAAAGCAAGGCAAGGCTTCTCAGCACAATTTTTAATCTCTTGTTTCTCATTTCTTCCACCAAATGTCCAGTCCTGAGTACCCAGGATTCCCCCAGAACATCCTTCACTCCTTTCTCAATGTCCTGTGCTCTGCCATCCCCTTTGAAAACATGCCTGTCCTCAGGATCACAGGATGAGGTCCTTGCTAAAGATCTAAGAGATCACTGAATCCAATTCTCCCATGTTACAGAGAAACTAAGAGAAACCAATGGTAAATGACTTGGTAAAGGTCACCTAGAAAGTAAATGGAAGAATCAGAACTCAGAACTAGAGATCCAGTTCCAGCCCAATGTTGTCCCCTTTACTTCTTATATAAGTCTATACATGTCTTGTATGTGCCTAAATATTTATACATTGTCTCGATCATTAGAATCTAAGCTTCTGGAAGGCAGGGATTAACTCAGGACTTAACACAGAGTCTAGGACACAGTAATTACTTAACAAATGACTGCTGATTGATTAAAAAAAAAGACAAATGAAAGTAATCAGGGACTAATTCCCTGCCCATTCCCCACCTGTCCTGGAGCCCAGACTCACATGCCTAGCCGCGATTCTTGAGGAGCCCACGATGTTCCCATCACTGTCTAGGACATCAATTCCTTCCTCCAATTCATTGTGCCTCATCAGGACCACGTTGCAGATATTGGCACTTGCTGGGTAGGGAAAAGCAGAGATGAGAAGTGGTTAAGTGAAAAGGGAGGAGTAAAAGGAAACAATAATCAGCAGTGGCTCCATTGCAACCCTACCCAAAATCCTCTACAATCTTCAAATTCTCAAGTCCTATAGGCCTTTGGGGAACTGGGGAGAGTAATTCCTCTGCTTGGCTTTTAAAGCCCTCCACAAACAAGCTCTTACCCACCTTACCAAGCTCTGAATTTCATCTAAACTAACCTGCTTGAATATGGAACTATGCCCAAAGGGCTATCAAACTGTGTGTGCTCAACAGTGGCTCTACTAGGCCTGTATCCCAAAGAGATCATAAAGGAGGGAAGGGGACCCGCATGTGCAAAAATGTTTGTAGCAGCCCTTTTTGAAGGAAATGGAAAGTGGGTGGACGCCCATCAGTTGGAGAATGGCTGGATAAGTTATGGCATATGAATGTCATGGAATATTATTGTTTTATAAGAAGCAATCAGCAAGATGACTTCAGAAAAGACTGAAGAGACTTACATGAACTGATGCTAAGTGAAATGAGAAGAACCAAGAGAACATTGTCATAGCAACAACAAAATTATACAATGATTAATTCTGATGGACGTGGCTCTTTCCAACAGTGAGGTGATTCAGGCCAGTTCCAATGGATTTGTGATGGAGAGAGCCATCTTCACCCAGAGAGAGCATTGCTGGGACTGAGTATGGATCACAACATGGCATTTTCACTTTTTTGTTGTTGTTTGCTTGTTTTTTTTTTTTTTGTTTTCTTCCTCATTTTTTTCCTTTTTGATCTGATTTTTCTTGTGCAACATGATAAATGTGGAAATATGTACAGAAGAACTGAATGTATTTAACATTTATTGGATTACTTGCCATCTAGGGGAGGGGATGGAGGAAAGGAGGGGAAATTTGGAATACGAGGTTTTGCAAGGATGAATGTTGAAAACTAACCACAGAATTGAAATGTTATTTCCTGCCTCCAAAACTTTGCCCAGGCTGTTTCCCATACCTAGAATGCCCTCCCTCCTCACCTCTGCCCTTTAGAATCCCTATCTTTCTTCAAGGCATAACTCAATCCCTCTCTGCCACAGTTTAATGCTCCTTCCATCTTCAAATCATCAGAGGAGTGTCCCACTTGTCCCCAACCCAGCCCAATCTCTGATCTGTCCACGTCTGCTGAGAACTCCGAATAACATCTGAGCCCAGATTCTAACACAGTGGTCAGTGGGATGAGGAAGTAGTTGTTGGTATGTTGTCTCCTCCAGTAGACTATAAGCTCTCTGAGAACAGGGGTTGTCTTTTGCCTTTCTTTGTATCTGTAGCCCTTCGCCCAGGGCCTGGTGCATAGTAGGGGCTTAATCAATGCTGATTGACTGCAGTTTTGCAGGCACCAAAGAAACCCTTTGAGCAAGAGAGACAGAACACTATCTGCTGAGAGAAGAAAAGCAAAATTGACAACAGGCTCAAGGGTCACACATCAGCGACCAGCAGGATCTTCCTTGGACGTAGACAGAGTAGGAAGCTGTTTTCCTAGTGTGAATTCAGGGGCCAGCTAAGAAGGCTCCCTCAGTGTAATCCCCCCCTCTTCTGGGGTCCTACACTATTCTTTCCAGGGCCTCTTGAATACATACTCCCTGTTCCCTTCCCTCTAAGGTCCATTTGCAAACTCAGTGAGTGTGGGCCTTCTGACCACTAGAATTTATAAAGTACTTTGAAATTTGCAAATATTTTGCACATTGGCCCTCATTTGATATTTCTTAGCTATAAGAATTATTACGATAATAATAATAATAGCAATTATTATCGTCAATCAGAGAATCCCACCTTTATAGTAGGTGGGACTTTGAAGGTCACAGTGCAAATTCCTCCTTTTATAGGTAAAGAGTCGATTCCCAAGACAGGAGAAACCCCTTGCCCGGAGTCATACATGTAAGAAGGTAGCCAAAGCAGGTTTGGGGCCTCCAAATGTACCCCACTTCTCTGTGACAGAACAGTAGCATATAGCAGGAGACCCCTGGGTTCAAGGGTGGGAGGAGGGCAGAGAAAGTGAGGCAATGACTCTGGGAACAGAATTGCCTGGTTTCATAACCTCCATGTTGACTGGTTCTTGGGTTCCAGCACTAGTAACCCATTGATTAACAAGCATTGATTAAGCACCTACTGAGTGCCAGATGCTGGGATCTCCTCCCCGATGTAGCCTCAGAGCAGAGAGGGGCCTGAGCAGCTGAGACCCATGGTGCCCAATCCCTTAATTAGGGTTCTTTGCTTCTGGAAATGGGGGTTGGGGTGTGGAAGGGGAGGGGGGCTAGGAGGACTGAGAGGCTTCTTAGATTGTCAGCTGTGAAACGTCCTGAAAGGACCACCATCTGCTTCGTGGGGCAGACGCTGCCCCACCTGGGCAGAGCAGGGCTCATCTGGGGAGCCACCAGGATGCTGGACTCCCCCCAACCTGCCCAGGAATAAAAATACAGGCCGAGAGGGGGTGACGGAGGGGTGGCCAGCAAGAGACACCCAGTGGTCTTGCTCCTTTCCTCCCTCCCCCCAAAAAGCACATTGCCACAGCATTTAAAGTTTTAATTTTTGCTAATTAATGTCAATTAATTTTGTATAATGAGTGTTTAATTTTGGGGAGTGTGTGAGCCCGGGAGCTAATGCAGCTCTCGGCTGTGAATGCTGATTAGCGTCAACACCTGCTGCTTACACTCCCTCTACTGGGTTGGGGGGGGGGGAGGAATGAGGGTTTGGGGAGCCAGAGTGAGGATGAGGACGGCTTGGTGGGGGAGGGCAGGAGGAAGGAGAATGGGGAGATACATATGGCTAGTGGGGGGTGAGTGGGAAGAGAAGGGAGCTCTAGAGAGCTCACATCTGGGAGGGAGAGGGTGGGACCAGGAGGCTAGGCTGGACCAGGTGAGGAGGGGTTGTCTTTATGGACTCAGTGAAACAGCCAGGCCCCCAGGGCCGTCCTGAGCACCTGGCAGGGGCAAGCAGGATGGGTGAAGGAGGGAGATTGCCAAGGAGAGAAAGGGGGGGAAGGTACAAAAAAACCTGGTATCCACATGGGAGAAAAAAGCAGAGTCCAACCTAATACAGCCCAGTCCTGCAGGGAAGAGTCTGAAAAGATTCGTCTTTGACTCGCTGTGTCCCCAAACAAATGCTCACATTTCTCTAAATTCAGCTGCCTCCTTGGGAAAATGGGCACAGGCGTGTGAGAGAGAGAAGGGTAAGGGGACAGTCTGGTACAGCAGAAAAAGTCTGGATTTGAATCAGAGACCCTGAATCCCAAACTAGATTCTGCCATTTAATAGCTCTGGGACTCTAATCTCATTCAGCCCCGCTGGGATTCAGTTTTCTCATCTGTCTAATGAAGGAGGGAGTCTAGATCATCCCAATGGTCCCTTCCAGTTCTAGATCTGCGATCTGCTGATGCTCTTGGAGAGGGAAGGTTCCAAGCCCAATGAAAGGTTAAAAAAAATAAAACAAAACAAACATTCAATCCTCAGCAAGATAAAGTGGATCAAGTAATCTGGAGTCAGGAAGTCCTGGGGTCACGGCCCACTTCGAACATCACTAGGTGTGTAATCATGGGTTGCAAGCTGGGGTGTGCTGGAGCCAGCTCAGACTGGCTCATAAGAAAGCCGACTGTTAAATTTTCAGTGTGAGTGTTTACACCTCAGAAATTGGCAAGTGCTACAAATCGGGCTGGATTTATTGTTTTGTTGTTTGTCTAGATTTAAGAAAGTGAAGAGGAAAAAACATTAATAATGCAGATTAAATTTAACAGTGCATTGTGGGTATCCAAGTGTACCATATATTTATGCTCATGCGTGAGTGTGTGTGTGTGTGTGTGTGTGTGTGTTTATGTGTATGTGAATCCTAAGCAGGTACTACAGTGGATGATGGACCCAGCTTGGAGCAGCAGGAAATAAATAGGCCAGATCTTTTTAACCTTGAGTTGTTTTTTTTTTGTTGTTGTTGTTGTTGCAAAAGCCCATCTTTGAAGACCTTTGTTCTATAAGAATGAAGAGCTGTATAATGGTTAGCCAGTGGGCTTCAGCATCAGGAAGACCAGTTCAAACTCTAATTCATCCTGGCTGTGACCTTGGGTAAATTAAACTACTTCCCCTTTCATTGCTCAAATCAACTCTATTGGGCTATCTGATGCAGAAGTTACCCTGGAAGGACTTTCCTGATATTTATGAAATCACAATTCTATTCCTACCTGATTCTCAGCATAGAAAAAAAAGCAGAGGAAGTCACTCAAGTGGGGTAGGGAAGAAGGGTGGTCCAATGGATGCTCAATGAAGGATTCTCGGAAAGCTGTGAATGATTCTGGCCTAGGAAGGTGCAGAGGAGATGGGCTGAAATTTACACAGGTGGAGGAAGCCAATGGGGTCCCAGCTCTACCTAAGCCACCCAAATAATCCTGGAGGGCTGTGAAGATGCACTTCCTATGTGAAGATCCACTTTGTGGATTATCCAGGCTTACATCAAAGACCAATGATGGGCAGGTACACTCAGGACAGCTTCTCCCCTTCCCCCCAAAGCAGGCTCCAGGCTCATGTTTCTTGCCCCACAAGTAGCTACTGAGCTCAAGGGATTCAGATCCATTTTAATCCAGTTTAAACCTAATGGGATTAGAATGGAAGATCTGCCTTTTGAAAAAAAAAAAAAAGAGGAAATGCTTTTGGAAGCCAGTTAAAATCTGGTTTTTGATTATCTGTTGATTCTCAGCTTGTCCACTCAATCAATTTTTTAAATTTAATTAATTGATTAATTTTAAATTTAAATTTTAAAAAGATTTTAATATGTGCCTACTGTGTGATTGTGAGAATAGAAAGCAAGGCAAAAACAGCTTCCATCTTAATTTGAAAGATAATTCTAGAGAGAGAAAGAATAGATGGAAAGGCACTAGGGAGTGCACAAAGGGGAAGGCACTAGGGAGAGAGGCAATTGGGAAAGGCCCCTGGAAGAAAGTGGCATTGGTACCAAGAATGGAAGGAAGCCAGGGAAAATGAGGTCTCTGTCATTGCCATCCAGAGCACTTTCAGGAAAAAAGTTCACGGGTGCAGCAGATGGGGTGCTGGGTTTGGAGTCAGGTCTGGTTTTGCTACCTATTGCCTTGTGACGGGGTCACTTGGGGCTCAAGGTCTTCCTTAACCTCTATTCAGATGCCCATTGACATCAGGAATGGAACCCAAAGCCAAGCTTGTGCACTTTCCCTTTTAACTGGTTACTCCTTCTGATTTGTCTGTTTCTGCCTGTGACTCCACCATTTACCCTTGTGAAGACTGGGAGTGTTCATCCTAGAAAAGATTGTTGTAGGGTGCAGAATGGGCAGCCACTATTAAGAAGGGCTGAAAAGGATGAGAAAGGGATTGGCTTTTCTCTGGCCCCAGAGGGCTGAACCAGAAGCTACGGGGGGCAAGTTACAAAGAGGCAGGTTTGGACTAGATGGCAGGAAAGCTTCTTAACAATAAGAGATGTCCCAAAGCAGAATGAGCAGCCTGTGAACATAATCTGCTGCTCGCCACGATTTGAGAGAAAAATCTGGATCATCATCCATCTCATTTTTATGATACTTCTAAGATTTACAAAATGCTTACTATTCCTTTATTGATTTTCACAATGACCCAGTGGGGTAGATATTACTCTCCATTTTACAGATGAGGAAATTGAGGCTCTGAGAGGTGAGTGAAGTGGGGAATGTGCTACCTCTGGCAATATCCACTGAGCTCCCTTTCAAATGTAGAGAGAATTCGAATTCAAGAATGGATGGGGCTCTTCCAACTCCGGTACTATAATTTTAAGGTCATTGGTCCAACATCCTCTCTCTGCATGGGCAACATCAAAATTGCTTCTGGAAGGCTTAAGTGGGACACAGGTCACAGCCATATAGAGGAGGAAGCACCATTGAGGGGCTGGAGTTACAGAGAATGGGACTGATAAAGAGCCCCTGAAGACTACAGAAGAGAAAATCTGGAGAAAGGTTTGGCAGTATTTGTAATGAAGACCAATGCCAAAAGAACTTTAAGGGGTAGGGATGTAGCTGAAGGAGAGAGGAAGAAGAATGGGTAGGTAGTTAAGGGCAGGAGATATACAGTAGCCACTTAATTACTGGTTGATTAGTTGGTTGATTTATATCTTGAAAACATTTATATAGCATATATGCTGCTTCTGTCAATGGAGGAAATGCCTTGAAGGCAGGAAATATTTCATTTTTGTCTTCCAATTCTCAGAGCCAAACTCAGTACACAGTAGCCACTTAATAATTGCTGGTTGATTGATTTCTATCTTGAAGAGATTTACATGATATATATGTTGCTTCTGTCAATGAAGGAGATTCCTTGAAGGCGGGAAATATTTCATTTTTGTCTTCCAATTCGCAGAGCCAAACTCAGTACAGCGTAGTCACTTAATAATTGCTGGTTGATTGGTTGATTTATATCTTAAAAACATTTATATGGCATACATGCTGCTTCTGTCAATGGGAAAACATTTCATTTTTGTTTTCCAATTCTCAGAGCCAAACTCAAAGGTTGGCACACCTTAGGTGTTTAATAAATGCTGGTTGATCAGTTTATCAATTTATATCTTGCAGATCTTTATATTGTATACATGCTGCTTCCTCCAATAGAGAAAACTTTCTGAACGAAGAAACCATTTCATTCTTGTCTCTGAATTCTCATTGCCAAACTCAGAGGCTGGCATACCTTAGGTGCTTAATAAATGCTGGTTGATTAATTGATCAATTTATATCTTGCAGATATTTATACTGTATACATTCTACTTCCTCCAATAGAGAAAACTTTCTGAAAGAAGAGACCATTTCATTCTGGTCTTTGAATTCTCAGTGCCAAACTCAGAGGCTGGGCACACCTTAGGTGCTTAATAAATGCTGGTTGATTAATTGATCAATTTATATCTTGCAGATCTTTATATTGTGTACATGCTGCTTCCTCCAACAGAGGAAACTTTCTGAAGGAAGAGACCATTTCATTCTTGTCTCTGAATTCTCAGTGCCAAACTCAGAGGCTGGCACACCTTAGGTGCTCAATAAATGCTGTTGATTGTGAATCGATCCAGGGGATTGTCGTTAAGAGGTGGGCTGGAGCAGCTCTAACTCCCTCCCCTCCATCTTTGCAGAATGCCCCTTGTCCTAGGCCAGAAATCCTGAGGAATTGTACACCTCCAGCAATTTAGAGGAAGAGACAACTGTCCCTCCTTCCCTCCCTTCCTCCCTCCTTCTCCAACACCAGCGCCTTCCATTATTGACAGTATCAGCAGGTTAATTAAGCAGTCTGTTAGTGAGGATGTTAAGAAAGCTGGCACATTTTCAACTCGGATTGACACCATTCAAAAAGCAGGCATAACTGACATTGGTACAGCGAGACGGAGGGATGTCACAGACTCGAGGAGAGGAAGGCTCCGTTCCTGCGGCAAGCGCCGAGTCAAGTCCTGGGGGACATGTGTTCCCGCCCGCTGCAGATGTTCTCACATCAAAGCAAAGCTCACTGGGAAACCATGAAGCTGGATGTTCAGTGTGGGGGCTCTCCGATCATGGCGGAGCACGTGGGGTCCCGGCTTGGGGCCTGGGAGTCCAGGGGTTCTGCCCCCAACTTCCAAGTCATTTGGCCTCCGAGAGCCTCAGTTTCCACATCTTGGAAGTGGAGGTTACCCTTGCCCTTTCTAAGAACGATCGTAACAATGATGATGGGTGTGTACGTAGAACGCTAAGGGTTCGGGAACGCTTGAAATTGATTAATTTTGTGCTAGTGGATTAAATCGAGTTGCCTTTGTGATCGGGAAGGGCTGGGTTCAAGATCCAGAGCAGAGGAAGTCGCCTCTCATCACTCCTGGCAGCTCTCTGGGACAGTTCGATAGCAGAGTGGGGGCTGATCTGCACGGGTAGGGGCAGTTGTCTACTAGGACAGGTGCACACACACATGCATACATGCATGTGGCCAAATGTACACATGTGTATGCATGTATGTGTCATGCATACCTAGGAACATATGCATGCCACAAGCTCTAGATGCACACATGCATATTACACACATGTCCATTGCACACACAGTGAGCAGATTTGCATGCAGTGCACATGTATGTGCACACAGATGTGCGTGGGTAATCACGCTGCAGACATGTTTTCATTGCATTACACACAGCATAAGCAACGCAGTGTGGTTACCCACGCCCATTTGTGTGCACACACATGTGCATTGCATGTTAATCTGCCCAGTGTGTGCTTGTACACAGACACATATGTGATGTGCACGTGTGTGTGCATCTAGAGCTTGTATCATGTACCTATTCTGATGTACATATCTCCCCTTAAAAGTCTCTGAAGACAGGGTCCATGTTCTGGCTTCTGTCTGTCTGTCTGCTTACTTTTCAATCTCCTGCTCATCGAAATGTCTATTGATGGATTAGCACAGAGAGGATAAATGATTTATTCATGGTCACACAGCTCAACTCAAAGTCAGGTCATTCTGTTGCCAAGTGCAATGTTCTACCCACTGAGCACACTGCCTTTTTACTATAGTGTGTTCTGGTGTGAAGATGATGTCAGATAATAAATCTGAAAGTCTCTTGAAAAAGTCTTAAAGATAAGCCTTTGGGCCTCTAACCCCCTAATGTTTCTTTGATTTTTTTTTCCTGAGGCAATTGGGGTTAAGTGACTTGCCCAGGGCCACACAGCTAGGACATGAAGTGTCTGAGATCAGATTTGAACTCAGGTCCTCCTGACTTCAGGGCTGGTACTCTATCCACTGAGCCACCTAACTGCCCCCTGTTTCTCTGATTTTACAATGTGCCTTCTCCACCTCCAATTTTTACAACCATGTTCTTACAGATTTCAAAGTAACTTTTGCCATTATCTAGAGTTTCATAACTGAAGAGTCATAAAACCAGGATTGGGAATTTGAGACTTAAAAAATTAATCTTGAAGAGCAGCTACATGGCACAGCAGATAGAGTGCTGGCCCTGAAGTCAGGAGGATCTGAGTTCAAATCTGGCCTCAGACACTTATTTCCTAGCTGTGTGATCCTGGGCAAGTCACTTAACCCCAACTGCCTCAGCCAAAAAAAAAAAAAATAATTGATAAATAAAATTAAATTTAAAAGTTAATCTTCAGTCAGGTTTTAACATGAAGTGACTCCCAAACTTAGGCTCTTTAAATGAAAGTTCCAATAAAAGACTCCTGCTCAGCAATCTTCTGTGGCTCCCCATCAAGGCCAAATTCTTCTGGCTGAGTTTCAAGGTCTTGTGTGGTCCAGTCCCACTCTTTATATCCAATCTCACTCTACCTCTACACAGCCCAGTGTGGACTCTCCATTCTGGTAGCCTGGGCAAGTTCCTGAGACTTATACTTATTTCTTCCTTGTACCACATCCTAGCCATGCTTCAAGGTCCAATGCCAGGTCCACCACCTCTAGGAAGTCTTCCCTGATCTTTTCCCGCCCCCATATTTCCAATATAATCAGTGAACTTCAGAGCTGAGGAAGAAGGACCATCTCAACTTGGACTCCCCCTGCTAGAAATCCATCCTTTGTTCTCCATAATCCTTAAAGTTATGGTGGGAATCAATAAAGCTACATGGGATCAGCATGGTGTAAAGATAAAGCTGGACATGAATTCAAGAAGACTCTGACCCTCATTAGCTGCATGGACCTGGGATGGCATAGGATCCCGTGCCTCAGTTTCCTCATCTGACTCAATGGCCTCAAACGTCATTTTGTTAGAGTTGTGATCCTATGATCTACCAATGAGCCATAGAGGGGAGTGGTCCATCCTGTTCTATGGAAGATTTTATTTGTTTTTACCTGTTGGGGATACAACTTTCAAAATGGAGAGGGCCATTTCAAAATGGGTCTGAGGAAAGCATTGTGGGAGAAGATGGAGAGCACTGGCTTTAAAGTCAGGAAGATGTGAGTTCAAATACTACCTCAGACATTTACTAGCTGTGTGACCCTGGGCAAGCCACTTATCCTCTTTCTGCCTCAGTTTCTTTGTCTGTAAAATGAGAATAATAATTCTTACCCCACAAGGTTATGAAGATCGAGTGAGATAACATATTTAAAGTGCATTATAAATACTACTTATTTATTATCATCATTTTTATACCATTATGCCTCCCTAAGACCGCTTCCTGATATAGCATTCTATAAGTTTTGAAAAAATAATGTTCAATTTTTGCTGTTGTAACCCAATTTGCTGAGATAATGTGAGACACACAGTAGGGACAAATAAATGTTTGTGGAATGAATGAATGGGGGGGGGTTGACACAAATAGAGCAGAATTTGGAAATTTCATGTTCTCTGGGGACACATAAAAATCTTTCTCCCTAAAACAAAAAACGGAACCAGGCCAGTACAGAAGATCACAGCTAAATCCTTTTTAAACGGATGGCAATTTTATTTGAGGGGCAACTAGGTGGATCGAATGTGGGCCCTGGAGTCAGGAACACCTGAACTCAAATTCAGCCTTAGACACTTACTAGCTGTGTGATTCTGGGCAAGTCATTTCCCCCTGTTTGCCTCAGTTTCCTCATCTGTAAAATGAGCTGAAGAAAGAAATTGTAAAACCATTTCAGTATCTCTGCCAAGAAAACCCCAAATAGGGTTATGAAAAGCTGGAAATCATTGAAAACAACTGAATAAGAGCAGTTTCCTTTGCTGAACAATGGTGAAGCAAGTTCCAGTCAAGGCCCAGCCCCAGGGCAAACAGTAAAAACTCAGTGGGTGTTTTTTACACTTCTTCCCTTTTCTCTCCCTCTCCCTTCTACCCCCCCTCCCTACTCTCTCTCTTTCCTTCCCTCCCTCTTTTTCCCTCCTTCCCTTTCCCTCCTTCCCTTTCTTTCTCTCTCTCTCTCTCTCTCTCTCTCTCTCTCTCTCTCTCTCTCTCATCTGTCTCTGTCTATGTCTCTATCTCTAACTCTGTCTCTTTTTGTTCCTCCCTCCCTCTCCTCTCTCTCTCCCCTTTCTTTTTCCTAATTCTTTCTTTCTCTTTAAACTTTCCCTTTTCTTTCCTTTTCCTCTTCTATTCTTTTCTTTATATCTTTTCTTCCTCTCTCCTTCCTCTCATCTTTTATTCTTCTCTTATCTCTTTTTTTTGCCTTCTCTTCCCTCTCTCTCCTTTTCCTTTTCTCTCCCTCTACCCCCTTTCATAAACATGCCCATAGACTCCCTGGGCTGCCTGCTGCAGAAATTGTATGCTGAACCTGGCACCAGGGGCACCTTTGTTTACCTCTGGCTCCCACAAACCTCCTCTCAATGCTGACCCCACCGAATGCTTCCATTTCCCAGCTGCCCCTTCCACCATCCTGCCTTGGAGATCTGGGCCTTGAGGAAACTCCTGGCATTCCTTCCCCCTGCTAGAGGGCACCTGAGGAGACTGGGGAGGGCACAGGGCAGGGCAGGGGGCCAGCAAGGTGACTGTTTCCTTCCTCTATTTCTACCATGTGCCGCATGAGGAGACCCTGACCTTTCATTATCCTGTTTGCCCAGGTCTCCCAACCATTTATTCCACCTCTTCATCAACCACAAGGCTCTACACACAATTAGGCATAACAGGCCACAAATAAGAAAGAACTGGAGAATTAATTAAGGCCTAAACAGATTAATTATGGGTCCCTAATCAGTTCTGTTGCCAGCACTTCTCTCCTTCCATCTCTTTCTCTCTCTCTCTCTCTCTCTCTCTCTCTCTCTCTCTCTCTCTCTCTCTCTCTCTCTC
>JAJPUD010001520.1:103638-118191 GCA_023553655.1 Myrmecobius fasciatus | reverse complement strand
CTCTCTCTCTCTCTCTCTCTCTCTCTCTCTCTCTCTCTCTCTCTCTCACACACACACACACACACACACACCTCCTGTAAAAATAGAAACCTTCAATAACCGAGATTTTTCACTTGCATCAATACTCTACCAAGCTCAAAATACAGTTCAGAAGTTGGTTGTTATGGGATCTTGGGGGAGGGAAAGAAAGAAAAGGGTTAGAGGAACAGTAAAGCTGATACACAGAGATACTACTTCAGGATTGGAAAAGCACTTTAGAGACATTCTCTCATTTGGTCTTCACAACCCTGGGATGCAGGTGCTATCATTATCTCCATTTTAGTCATGAGCAAACTGAGGCAATCACTTGCCTGGGATCACATAGCTAGTGAGTGTCTAAATGCTGGTCTTCCCGACTTCAGGTCCAGTACTCTGCGTACTGTTATATTTTCTACACTACCTAGCTGCCTGGAGAATGCTACTGAAGCCTGTCAATTTTTGTTTTTTTAATGAAGACATTGGGAAATATGGGCCATACTAGAATTCTTCCTCCCCCTCCCCAGTTTCTGATTTTCTCTGTAAAGCAGTGAGGGATCTGCCCTCAACTTATCAAATATGATATAAAATCCAGAGCTAAAAGTATCTTTTAACAGGTTCAGATTCAGAGTTGACACTAAGGACAATACATTTATTGGGGAGAAATGTAAAGTTCAATACATGGGCTCAAAAAATCAATTACCCAAAGAAAGATGAGAGGGGTATGTTTTAAAAACAGATTAAGTGCAAAACACCTCCTTTTCTAGGGATGGGGAAGCTCTCTGTGCATCACCAGTGGTATGTGGCAGCCAAAAAGCTAATTCCCATAATACACCGAATTAACAGAAGTAACTACTGAAAGCAGCTGATGGCTCTGCTGTAGTCTGCTCTGATCAAATCCCATCTGGAATACAAGTGGGCTCCCTCAAGTCTCAACTAAAATCCTACCTTCTCTAGGAAGTCATCACAGTTATCCTAATTCAATATCTTCCCTGTGCCGATTTCTTCCAATGCTCTCTGGATAAAGCTTATTTGTATGTAATTATCTAAAAATAGAACAATCTTCAATAGAAGTATAGTAGAAAGGGGAATGGTTCTGGGTTTGAGCAGTTCTAGCTATACCAATCACTAATACTGAGAAATCTTTAGACCTCAATCTCAAATTTGGGATGATAATCTCTGGTTTGGTTTAGCTCATGAGGATGTTCACAGGACCCAATGAAATAAGAATTAGCTTTCCTACAAGGAGAAACATTTTGTATTTATTAATAAATTATTAATAACATTTCCCAAAAGGGTAAATTGTTACATAAATTTAAGATGTTTCTCCCAGTAATTTGGGAGGTTCATCGGAAAACAGATGTATCTTCCTTTCTCTCAGAAAAGAAGTAAGGGAGTATTGGTGGAGAATGAATGGGTTTTGTGAGATGATTTTACTTGGTTTTGTTGTTTCATTTTCAGTCATCCAACTCTTTGTGATGCTGTTTGAGGTTTTCTTGGTAAGGATACTGGAATGGTTTGCCACTTTCTTCTCCTGCTCATTTTTCAGATGAGGAAACTGAGGCAAAAAGGGTGAAGTGACTTCCCCAAGGTTACACAGCTAGTAAGTGTTCAAGTTCTAGCTCCAGAGCTGTTACTCTATCCACTGTAGCACCCAGTTGCCCGTGGTTTTATTTAGCCATCTTTAATTGTTATGGATGGGGCATGGGGAAAGATGTATGTATGTATCAGGAAGTGAGTGAGAAGTATATCACAAAAGCATCAATGATGCTTTCAAAGGATAGTCAGCTCATATCTATGAATACACACACACCAGGTTGGGAGAATGACCTGTGTCTCATTATCCCATTGAGCGCCATCTTCCCATCAAACTAGAGGAGTCGCTAAGGGAGGTTTTCCCTAGCAGAGAGAGAACCTACAAGGTTCAGTGAAAAGAGCAGAGAATAAATTTAGAGTCTGAGGAGAACCAAATCTCAGGTGGCTCTGGGCAGCTCATTTATATTCTCTGGGGCTCAATTTTCTCCACTGCAAAATGAAGAGATTGAACTTGGTGACCCCAAAGGTCCTTGTAGTCCTAGATTTAGACTCCTTCAGATGCTGAGGCTCCACCCCATAAGGCCTCTGGAGTTCCAACAGTGTAGGCCAGCCAGAGCATCTGAGCAGCTTGATCTGATGCTGGGCCCCACCCTTGTGTGGGCTGGGAGCTGGCCTTGCACCATTAACTCCCCTTGGAGGGGCTGCTTGTTCTGTGATGAGACTCCTGGGGGCGGGAGCACACACAGTGCTCTGAGCAATATTAGAATCATAGAGTTGGGAGAGATCAGCTGGTCCAGCCCACTCACTGGGTTCCTTGGATGACTGGGCAAGGGGAATAATGACAATCTGATTTCACTTGCGTCCCTGGTCTCCCCTAGCACACCACTGGGGGTGACCAAGGTTTCCAAGGACAGAACCTGGGTCTCCCTCTCCCTGCTTTCTCCTTCAAACCAGCGGCTCCCCAAGGGCAGTACCTATGTCTATCCTAATTAAATCAGGGATTGCTATGTCACCCCACATCAGTCTGAAGGCTCCCTAAGGCAGGTCCTATGTCTACTCCATCATATGAGGGACTAACTGAGGAAGGGGCTGTGTATTCCCCATCAGTGGGAGAATTCTTCCAAGGGTACAACTCTTGCATGTATATATATTTTTTTGCAAAGTTCTGTCACTGGATCTTTACAAAATATCCTGAAGTAGACAGGGCAGATATTATCATTACTGTTTGACAGTTTGAGAACCAAGATCTAGTAATGGCTGATCCCTAAGGTCCTTTTTGCCATATCACCTCGCTGTCCTAATGAGGATTTCTCTATGACAGTGTGAAAATGGACCTAAGTTTTCCACCTAAGTGACAGATCATTTGAGCCCAAATATCTGAGGGAAGAAAGAGATTTAAGAACATAATACAAAGCAGAATTAAGTCAAAATGTGAGAGATTAAGTCTAGAAGTGAGAGATCAGATTGTCTAGGATCCAATAGGAAATAGAGGAATTAGCAGTGAGCAATCTAGGAGAGTTAGGAGTCATTTTGGTTGTTTGGAAGTAGGCCCTGGGAACGAGGCCTTAGGTTAGCCAGAGATAATTTTGTTCCTTTGAGGTCTGGATGGGAGAGTTCCTGGAGCTCGAAGGAGACTGGACCAATGAATAGAAATCAGATTCCCACTGTCAAGCCAGACTCTGATGTTAAATTGCATACAGAGTTGTACTTACGGTGATCCCAAGGTAGCAACTGCCATTGGAGTTTTTGTGTGTGGACCCCTACTCTATTCCAATCAATATTAATCAATTTGATAGAATCGTATCAAAATTCTGTACATAAGGTCCCAGAGCTGTGAGCTACAGATCCCAAGTTGACTTGCTCAACTATAGCAAGTTAGCTAAAGGTCCTTCACTCTTGTTTTGCCTTGTGATGATGATCAAGTCCAGCTTGACAGAGGTGACAACTACACGGAAAGTCCTCCCAGATATTTTGATACCTCTGGGACAATCATTTGTCCAAGAGGAGCAGATGACCATCTTATGATCACTCAGGTCCTTGACTGCGATAGCTTGTACCATTTCCTCCTGCCCAAATTAAGGAGAAACCTATCCATCTTATGTGGAAATATCCTTGCTTCGCCCAACTTGTGACCCTGCTGACATATTATTTTGCTTATTCAATAGAATTCTGTATTTACTAGAATTGTTTTGGAATAAGTAGATACCTAGTTCTATTAAATATAGGGCCCTAGAAGGAGGATCCTGAGGAAGATCTGAGGTCCATTTCATTAGAGGGATCCATGGACCCTTTGATAAAGTGTCATTGGCTCAGACCTCTGCCTCAGTCTCACTTATTGTAGGTAAGATAATTTTAATCTCCACGTGAGCAGATAAGTAGTCACCAAAGGAAAAAGATTAAAGATGTAATGATTCAAGTTAATTCCAATAGACTTGGGATGGAAAATGCCAATCACATCCAGAGGGAGAACTATGGAGAGTGAATGTGGATCGAAACATAGTATTTTCACCTTCTTTATTTGTTTGTTGTTTTCTTTCTTGTGTTTTTTCCCTTTTGATCTTATTGCTCTTACACAACATGACAAATATGGAAATAGGTTTAAAAGAAATACCCATGTTTAGCATATATCAGATTAACATATATCAGATAACATATCAGTCTTGGTGAGGAGAGAAGTAAGGGAGAGAAGGAGAAAAATTTACACCACAATGTTTTACAAAAAAAAAATGAATGTTGAAAACTGTATGTGCATTTGCAAAAATAAATACCATTTAAAAAATAAAATAACTAGAGACTAATAAAAGAAATAGATGGGAAAAAAAGAAAAAGAGGCAAAGAATCTTTGATTCTAGGGCCATGATCCAAAGAGAATCCCTCCTTTCAAAGTTCAATTCAGGTACCACTTCCTCATGTAGATTATTCCCCTTTTCTCTCTTCCCTCAACTTCTAGGGCTTCTTCTCCAGATTACCCTGCAATTACTTACATATACTGAACACTACAGCTTTAGAGGTCATTTTATTTTATGACTGGAAGAACTAAAGTCCAGAAAAATTGAATGAGTGCCTCAGCATCTCTAGAGTTCTGAATCTGGAATCCAAGTGAAATTTTTTCTTCAGATAATGGCTAGCAGTGTGACCCTGGGCAAGTCATTCTGTCTGCCTCAATTTCCTCATCTTTAAAATGGGAAGAATAAAAGCACTCACCCCTTAGAGTTGTAAGGATCAACCAGTCAATTAGCACTTGTTAAACACTTACTATACGCAAGGCATTGTACAAAGAGCTTAGGATACAAAGGCAAAAACGTGGTCCCTGCTCTCAAAGAGCTCACGTTCTAATAGAGGAGAAAAGATGCAAGTCTCTAGGTTCATGTAACAAATATACAGTGTATGTGATAGTGTAATACACAGTGACTGTAACAGTTACAATATAACATACTGTTACAATGTAACATATATAGCTGTAACATGCTAAAACAGTTACAATGTAACATATATAGCTGTAACATGCTGAAACAGTTACAATGTGACATATATAGCTGTAACATGCAGTAAACAGTTACAATGTGACATATATAGCTGTAACATGCTATAAACAGTTACAGTGTAACATATATAGCTGTAACATGCTGTAAATAGTTACAATGTAACATATATAGGTACCATGTGATTTATATGCAGAGGTTGAACCTGCCTCCAGAGCCAGATTCAATCATCCTCATCTTAGTTCTTGTCCTATCAACCAAGCCTGTGGTCTGATTCCATGGACCTGATCCATTAGAATAACACCTCAGGGGCTTAGATTTCCTCTGTAGGGAAAGAACTATGAAAGATCCAGTCCTGAACCACACCAGCTTTTCAAGACAACAAATCCTCCTTTGAAATAAGTTCAAAAAGCTTTCCCCTTCAGCCTCGGAGTTTTCATATTTTATTTCTTCTCAAGTTTCTTTAATTATTGTGTGTGAACTCAAGATATTGAACTTCTTAACCTTCCTTGGTCCCTGAATTCAATGATCAGTCCCTCTTGATTCCTTGGCTCCCTAATATTCTTTTTCTTCTTCATTCCCTAATACTCGTCTTCTTCTTTCTTGTTCTTCTGCTTCTTTCTGTTCTTCTTTATTTATTCTCTGCCTTCTTCTTCTTTTTCTCATATCTCCATATTAGTCATATTGTGAAAGAAAAACCATGAGAAAAAAAAGCAAACAAAAAAGTAAAAATGATATGTTTCGATCCACATTCAGTTTCCATAATTCTCTTTCTGGATATAGATGGTATTTTCTATCTCAAGTTTGTTGGAATTGTCTTGAATCACTTTATTGCTGAAAAGAGCTAAATTTATCATATTGATCATCATATAATCTTACTGCTACTGTGTGCAATATTCTCCTGGTTCTGCTCACTTCACTCTGCTCATTCAATATCAGTTCTTGTAAGTCTCTCCAGGCATTTCTGAAATCATCCTGCTGATTGTTTCTTATAGAACAATAATATTCCATTACATTCATATACCATACCTTTTTCAGCCATTTCCTAATTGATGGGCATCGACTCAACTTCCAATTCCTTGCCACTACAAAAAGAGCTACTACAAACATTTTTACACATGTGGGTTCTTTCCCCTCTTTTATGATTTCTTTGGGATACAGACATTGTGGTGAGACTGCTGGATCAAAGGGTATGCACAGTTTTATAACCCTTTGGGTATAGTTCCAAATTGTTCTTCAGAATGGATCAATTCACAACTCCACCAACAATGTATTAGTGTCCCAACTTTAGATAAGACTTCTTATAGAAGGTGGGGTTTTGAGCTAATTCTGGAAGGAATTTAGGTAAATTCAAAAGGAGAAGTGAGAAGGAAGGGAATTCTGGACATAGGGAATAAGGAAAAGGTGTGGAGGCCAGAGAGGGAGAATCAAGGAAGCCAAAGTCCTTGGAACACAGAGTCTATGCTGGGGATAAGATAAGAAATTTGGAAAGCTGGGAAAAGGCCAGATTGTAAAGAGATTTAAAAGCTAAAAAGCAAATTTCCTGTTTGACTCTGGAGGTAATAGGGAGCTAGTGGATTTTATTAAATGGGAAATGGCTTGGATAGAACTGTGATTCAGGAAGATCACTGTGGCTTCTGGGTAGAGGTTGGCTCGGAGCCAGATGAGATAATATACACAAAGTACTTTGCAAACCTTAATGGGCTATATAAATTCAAGCCCTCATTATCATTGTCCAAGGTCACACAGGTAATGTAGGACAAAGCCATGATTACATGTATACAAGCTGTCCTTCCCACCTGAGTGTGAACTCTCTGAGGACAAAGATTGCTTTTGCCTTTCTTAGTACCCCTTACCCCTAGCAAGGCAAGTGGTATATAGTAGTTGCTTAATAAATACTTGTTAAGTGAATGATCCTGTTTCCTCCTGAGTACTTTGGATGGTGACTACAGAAGCAGTCAGCACCAACATCTAGAAGTCTCCTGTTGCAGTCCATCTGGCATAATAGAACAGGGTGCTTGCTGGCAGTCAGAAAGCCCTGAGTTCAAATCCAGCCTCAGACAGCATGTCTGGGCAAATCACTTAACCTCTTTTTGCCTCAGTTTTCTCAACTGTAAATTGGGGATGATAACAGCACCTACCTGTTAAGAGTTGTTGTGAGGATCAAAATATAATATTTGTAAAACATTTGGCATACAGTAGGCTCTATATAAATGCTTAGTCCCCATTTTGTGGAGGGATCCCAGAGAATTTCTGGTCCGCCTGTCATCTGGCCAGCAGGGGCTGAGTCAACACACCTTAGCTCTCCAATTTCAAATCAGAGGCTGAGCCTGTTTCCAGAGTCAAGATTCGATCTCTGCCTCATTGTCACGGTCACAGCCAGCCCAGGGCAGTCGGGGGCTGTCCCTTCTTTGTCCCCGTTGTGGCCCATAAACCCAAATGACCGGGAAAGCACAGAGTTAACTCAATTAGGCCCCTTAACGAAGCCAGCCCTAAAGAGTCATTCATTTAATGGCCCACTCCCAAAATAGCAGGAGACTTCATTAAAAGTGTGGCGTTGCCACAGCAATTATCTGGGTCATCTGAGGATCTGGCCGGTGATTAGTCCTTGGAGTTCATTAGCCTATTGGCAAGTAGAAGGGAACAAAAATTGGGGCTGAAGAAGAAGAATAATCCTGGCAACCCTCCCCCCAATATTTGCCATGGGTTGTTAATTTCTTTCAAAATTCTCCCATGGCCCCATCTTGCTCTCCATAACTCTCCTGACTGTGAGGGAGGGGAGGAGACAGTAGGATGTACCAAAGAATACGGTGAGTCGCGTTCAAATTCTGATTCGGCCACTTGCCCCTCCAGTGATTTGGGGGTGTCCCATTCAAAATCACAAGATCTGCAAGGGCCTTTCCAGGACTAAATCTATTTATTTCCTGCTCCACGTTTTATAGCTAACAAGAGGCCTGAGGTGCTAAGAGAACCAGAAACAGCAGCCCAAATTTCCTGGCTCCTGAGTCTTTCCCTAAGGCTCAACTGCCCAGGAGGAATCATGGGATATTTTCAAAGCTCCAGGCTGCAGGCCCGGCTCCCTTCCTATGTAGAGGTAAGACATCCCAGGAGAAAGAATACCTACCTTAATAGTCCAGAGGCATGGGTTTGAGTCTTAGCCCTCACACTGATTAGCTACGAGTCCTTGGACAAGTCATGGAATGATATGATGGGATGCACCTGGGTCTTAGTTATTCCACAGGAAGAGCTTGAAGTTAGAATGAAATGATTTGTAACTGGATTGGTGGAAGAGTAAAACTAGCCTAGGAACAGTCCTTTACCTTTGATCCCACTGAAGAAGCTGGAGGGGGTATGGGGAGAGACATGGAGGAGATGGAATATTTAACAGATATTAACTCATTTGGTAATGAGACAACAACCCTGGGAGGTAGTATTATTAACCCCATTTTACAGATAAGGAAACTGAGTCTCAGAGAGATGTAGTGACTCAGAGTCACACAACTAGGCCCAGGCCTTCTTTATTCCAAATCTCTAACCATGATGTTGTGCTGTTTTTCCTTGGGAAGCCCATTAAAGGGTGGGGGCCCATCTGAAGCTGGGGGAACCCTTTGGGAACTTCCTCATCACCCTGTGAAATAGCTCTCCAGGTATGCTTGTCCCCTGGCCAGGAGAGCCCCAGATTGGATGGACACACACACACACACACACACACACACACACACACACACACATGCTGAACTCTCTCTTACCTACAGCCGGGAATGGCACGAACCTCTGGATGAGAAGGCGGGTAGCTGGGGTGAACTTATTTGCTCTTTGAACCAGAGCATTAAGGCCCACCTTGGAAAGAGGAAAAAGCAAAATCAGAGGAAAGGCCGGCACAGCGGGACTTTATGCACCCATTTGCACCAGAGGAGGTGGAGAAGAAGGCCCTTGGCAAAGAACAAGTCTTTATGTCCTGCCTGATCCCAAGTCCCCATCTGTGACTCAGGGCCCCTGTTCCCCGGTGACCCAATGGCTGGGGGTCGCTGCCCACCTACTCCCCCCCTGCTCCTGCCAAGGGGAAGAATGAGCCCCCTGGGAGGAGGCTCAGGGAAACTGGGCATTGACCAAGAAATGATTTATTCCTCATTCCTGCAACTGCTGTCTACTCAATCAACAAAGTTAGGACCATGAGCCTCCTCTGGGCCGGGCCTGGTGCTGGGAAGTGATTCAAGGAAGACAATACCTGCTGGGGCAGCTCACACGCTAGCTGAGGGGACAAAACACTCACATACACACTGGGGGGAAATGACCAAATGTCCAAACCCCCCCCCCGGGGGGGGGGGCCCCCCGCCCCCCCCCCCATCTCATTTACTCTATTTTTCATGTTCTTTTTGAGGGGAAAGGAATAAGCTTTTGTAGAGTACTTACTTTGTTTCAGGCACTGGTTATTTTATTTTATTTTATTTTTTTTTTTGCTTTTTGCTGAGGCAATTGGGGTTAAGTGACTTGCCCAGGGTCACACAGCTAGGCAATGTTAAGTGTCTGAGACCAGATTTGAACTCAGGTCCTCCTGACTTCAGGACTGGTGCTCTATCCACTGTGCCACCTAGCTGCCCCACTGGTTATTTTTTAAAACAAATATTTACTCATATAAATATATAAAATGTTTTATATATTCCTATATGGAATAACTTATACCTAATATATTTTTAAATATATATGCTCCCTGATGAATGTAAACTTGATGGCAAGGTCTCTTTCATTTTTTTTCCCTCTTCTTTTTTCTCCCCATTGCACCCTGCCTGGCATACACGAGGCACTAAATAAATGCCGGTGGATTGAATGGCTGGGTATGTATAGGCTAAATAGATAATGGGAGTTCAGCAGAGAGATGTTGACTTCAGCTAAGGTGAAACAGGAAGACTCCAGGGACAAGGTAGACTTGAATGGGGCACTGAATAATGGATGGTGATAATAATAATGAATCCGAGTGCAATCTTTTTTTTTTTTTTTTTTTTTTTTTTTTTTTTTTTTTTTGCTGAGGCAATTGGGGTTAAGTGACATGCCCAGGGTCACACTAGGGAATGTTAAGTGTCTAAGACCAAATTTGAACTCAGGTCCTCCTGACTTCAGGGCTGCTGCTCTATCCACTGCGCCACCTAGCTGCCCCCAATCTTATTTTATAAATTGAGAAACTGAGGCTCAGAGAGCTGAAGTAATGTCAAATCAATTTAATAAATATCTATTAAGTATCTATTATGTGCCAGGCACTGTGTTAAGCACTGAGGCTACACAGACCATCTCTGCCATCGAAGAGTTTATGATCTAAAGAGTTTATAATAGATAGATGATAAATAGGATGGATATAGATGATAGCATAGAGATAAATGATGGATGAATAGATGGATAGGTGAATGGAATAGATATATAGATAGAATAGATGGATGGATAGATGGAATAGATTGATAGATGGACAGATGGAATAGATTGATAGATGAGAGAATAGATAGATATATAGATAGACAGATAGATAGGATAGATAGATAGGATAGATAGATAGATAGATAGATAGATAGATAGATAGAATAGATAGATAGAATAGATAGATAGACAGATAGATAGATAGGATAGATAGATAGATAGATAGATAGATAGATAGATAGATAGATAGATAGGATAGATAGACAGATAGATAGATAGGATAGATAGATAGATAGATAGATAGATAGATAGATAGGATAGATAGATAGATAGATAGATAAGATAGATAGAGAGATAGATAGATAGACAGATAGATAGGATAGATAGACAAGATAGATAGATAGATAGATAGATAGATAGATAGATAGATAGATAGATAGATAGATAGGAAAATAGATGATCTAATTAAGACAGTACACAAACAAGCAAGCTCTACATAGGAAAAATAGGAAATAATGAAGAGGGCAGAGCTGAAATTTTGAATATGACTTGCAGTGCCTCTCATTGTCCACTGCCCTGTCTACTGTTTACTTACAAAGTCTTTAATATTCATTGCCTCTTTTGAGTCTCCCAGAAATCCCTGTCAGACAGATTCTATTATTATCCTCATTTTTCAGATGAGATAACTGAGATTCAGAGGAGTTATGTGATTTGCCCATAGTCACACATGACAAAAACAGGATCCGAAACCAGACCTGCCTGGCCTTGTCCACTTACCACAAAGTCTCACTGTAGGCAGAGCATGAAAGGAGAATGTTCCAGGCAGAGAGAACAAGATAAGCAAAAGTGAAGAGGTGGGAATGGCAGGCAGGGGACAGTAGGAGGAGTAGCCATAGCTGCCCATCAGGCTAGAGCTAGCCCAGCTGTAGTCACAGAATCTCATCATCACCAGCTAAACCTCAGGAGATGTATTTTAGGCCACACAGAGGATGTAATCTGCCACAGTGGAAGGGATGGCCACACTGGAGAGTTCACAAATCAAAGCAGAAAAGTTTCTACAGCACTTGACGCACACCTCATTTGACTCTCCTGACAACCCTAGGATAATTTAAGTATCATTGTCCTCGTATCACAGTTGAGGAAACTGGGGCTTAATAAAGTGAGGTAACTTGGCAAGGACACACTGCTTGTGAGTACCAGAGCCGGTCTCCTTATTCTCAATGCAGTACCCTGCCTTTAAACCAATGACAGCTGCCTGAGGTCAGATGGGGTCAGACTTCCAAGGACACCTACACTCTATGATCCTTGGAATTATTCAGTCTGGTACCTAACTGTCCCACACTCTCCCCCAACTCCCCATTGTTTCCTCAGTGCTACCTGAAGCCAGGGACTATCTATGCCTTCCCCTTTTTTCTCCCTCATGGTGCTGAGCAGGGGGCTGGCCCAAAGAGATGGATCAGGCCACTAGGAGTTTGTCTGATGGGGAGGACAATCAAGTACAGAGATGTGGGTGGGCTACTGGTTATAAAAGAGCCCTATCCCTTGTCAGGACTTTTGGGGATTCTCAAAGATATATCTAGGGGCCTTTCTCTCCGGATTCCAGTCCATTCTCCACACAGCTGCCAATGATTTTCCTAAAATGCAGGTTCGACTACAGCACTCTCCAACTCAATAAACTCTCCAGCTCAACAAACTCCCATGGCTCCCTATTACCTTTAGAATCAACTATCCATATTTGCTACTAAACTTCCAAAAAGCAAGAGCTGATGACCAACTATAAGAAAATCTCTCAAAAAAACCAAATTGGAGACCCTGAATCTGAGGTGCATAGACTCAGTGGATCCACAAAAAATAAAGGGCCTACTATGTAATTAGGCATTGTAGATGCAAGGCCAGAAGTGAAACAAGACCAGACCAGGGATGCTTTTCCCACTCTGCTCTACCTCTTATACTCCTCATCTCCCCTCAAAGCTCAACTCAAGAGCTCTTCTGGAAGGTGCCCCTGTTAGTGTCTTTCTGGATCTCTCCCTCACTTTGTATTCACTTAATTTGTTACTAGTGTTTGATTGGTTGTCTTCCCCCAGACTCCCCCAACAGACAGAGAGGTCTTGGACTGCAAGGACCATTTCCTCTTGGTCTTTGAAGTCCCTCTACCTAACACTAGACTGCAAACCTTTATTTTTTATTTTTTTTAGGAGAGGGGAAGTCTAAGTCCTTGACTTCCTCAATGCAAGGAAATTCCCTTCTCTGATCAAGTATGTGAAAAGCCCCTCAAAGTGATGCAGGTCAAAAAATGAAGATACAGCTCATGGTCTTAACGACCTAGGACCCAAAGAGAGCAGGTCATTGATTCACCTCAAAAGTCCTGGATTGAGTGAACCAGAGATCCTGGGTTCAGATCCTGACTCTGCCACTTAGGGTGATTTTGATCAAGTCATCTGACCAATAGAGTCTCTGTAAAATGAAGGAGCTGGGCTAGGTGACCATTTTCTAAATCTCTTTTCCTCTGAATGAATCAGAGCAAGGTTGACAATGCATCATGATTATCTCTAAATGGAGTTCTCTGATCTTCCAGGAAGGCCAGTTCTACTCAGCCCTCCTCCCTCTCTTGAGCTTTTCTTCCTCCCTAACTCCTGGCTCCTTTCAAGACTCACCTCAGAACCCACCTTATATGGAGCCCCCCACCTCCTTTGTTAGTACCAACCTTCCCTCTGAGATTACCTCTATGTGTATACATACATATATAATTATCATACCTACATCTAAGTACAGACAAGCTATTTTTCAGATGAAGAGAGATGTACCTCATATGTATCTGATTATTTACATCAATAGGTAGATAGATGATAGGTGGGTAGATATGATATATATATATATATGCTAGATAGATAGATAGAGGTAGATACAATAGCTAGATAGATGTGATAGGTGATTGACAGATGGATAGATATGATAGACAGGATAGATAGAGATGATGGATAGGGTAGATGGGTAGAAACGGATAGGATAGATATAGATGATAGGTGGTGCAGTGGATAGAGCACCAGCCCTGAAGTCAGAAGGACCTGAGTTCAAATCTGATCTCAGACACTTCACACTTCCTAGCTGTGTGACCCTGGGCAAGACACTTAACCCCAATTGCCTCAGCAATAAAAAAAAAAAAAAAAAAAGACATAGATGATAGGATAGAGCTAGAAGATAAATAGGATAGATAGGTGATTGACAGATGGATATCTAGGATAGATAGATATAGATGATAGGATAGAAATAGATAATAGATAGGAAAGATAGATGATTGATAGATAGAGATGAGATATAGGATAGATAGAGATAGGATAGATTTAGATGATAGGATAGAAATAGGATAGATGATAGCTAGATAGATGTGATAAGTGATTGATAGATGAATAGATCTGCTAGGTCTACTAGATAGATGACAGATTGGATAGAGATAGATAATAGATATGATCGATAGGTGATTGATAATTGACTAGATATGACAGATCTGCTAGATAGAGATAGATAGGACAGATATAGATGACAGACATGAAATGTGATAGGTGATTGATAGATGGATAGATAGGATAGGATGTACTAGATAAACATAGATGATAGGATAGAGTTAAATAGAAATAGGATAGATGTAGATGATAAATAGGATGGAGATAGATGGATGGATGGATGGATGGATAGATTTCGCCTGTATAAAGTGTCTCAACGCATTAGGATGCAGGTTCCTTCAAGGCCGGGGGCAGTTTCATTTCTGTCTCTGTACAGCCAGCACTTACATACAGTAAGCGTTTAATAAGTGCTAGCTGATTATTTCCACAGTGGGGTTGATCCCCACCCTCGCCCCACAAAAGGGAGAGGACCCCTGGTGATGGCTGTGTTGATGGAGAAGCAGGAGGAAGAGGGGGCTCTCAAGGGCACCCCGAGTCCCAGCGGCCCCTGTCCCCCCTCTCCCCGCAGATGTCAGGGCAGCTTGAAAGCCCGGGGCCTCCCTGCAGTGCGTGAGAGGCAGCTCGCTCTGCCATCAGCACCCTGCAGATCGTGGAGAGATATATCTGGCCGGCTCTGTGTGTGTGTGTGTGTGTGTGTGTGTGTGTGTGTGTGT
>JAJPUD010001520.1:64029-99957 GCA_023553655.1 Myrmecobius fasciatus | reverse complement strand
GCTGTCAGCAAAGAGGCTCTGCACCGATCACAAACAATTATCGGGGCCAGGGAGCTGGGATTAGAAAAATCCACAGGGGCACCTTCACCTAGGCAGCAAAGGAAGGGGGGGAAGAGGAGAGGCAGAAAGGGCTGCTGGTGAAGGGGGAGGCCGGGCCTTGGGATCGATTACATCAATGGGCCGTATTTTCATAGAAAAGTGGGCTCCTAAAAAAATAAAAAAAGAAAAAAAGAAAAGGGGGCTCCTGACCCTTCTCCTGATCTCTCTGGGAACTGGGGATAAGGAGCAAGAAAGGGATTTCTGTCCCAAAAAGAATCTTCATAGAGTTAGAGCCCTAAGGAATGGCCTTGGAGGTCATGTAGTCTACCCTTTTGTGTCTATTTTTACAGATGAGGAAACTGAGACCCAGATGTTGAGTTAACCCTGGTGGCCTTCCACATTAAGCAGAAGAGCTGGTCTTTGAATCTAGAGTCATATGACTCCGGGGCAGCTAGACGGCACAGTAGATAGAGAACAGATCCAGTTCAAATCTGGCCTCAGACACTTAAATACTTAATAGCTGTGTGACTGTGAGCAAGTCACTTATCCCAATTGCCTTGCCAAAAAAAAAAAAAAAGTCATGTGACTCTAGAAATGAAGATGGGAAGAGGTAGGTGTTAGGACAGGAGGTGGGTTCACTGCTTGCTTCATTCCTTAAGCCACCCAAGGACTGAGCTAAGGGACCCTCGGAGGGCAGCAGCTTTCTGTCCAAAGGCAATTCACCAGAGATGGTACTGATAATATTCCCCTTCCCATGGGGAGGCAGGACAACTACCACTAGAAAGAGGCAGGCTGGTGGAATTGAGGACATCCTGAAGCACCCAGAGGCAAGAGACACCTTTCTTCACCTTCAAATCTGGCTTTTGATTTCTCGGCTGTGTCATCTTGGGTAAGTTAACTGCCCTCTCTGAACCTCCAGTTCTTCATGTGTAAAATGGGGAGCATAACACCTGCCCCCATGGAGTTGTGATGATCCAATCTAGAACTGGGCCACACCATGCCATGGCTTCCGTGAAAGATCAGCTGAGAGTTCTGGAGAAGGGGGATGAACAGAAAAAGCCTTTCTCTTGGTGGAGACCTGGACTACAGTCTTGACTCCGTTCCTGACTAGTGGAGTGCCCAACACTCTGCCTCTCCATTTGGGGCCAGTCACTAAGACAATGGCAACAGCCTCCTAACTGGGCTCCCTGCCTCCAGTCTGTTGTCCCTCTTCAATCCATCCTCATCAGAGCAAATTAATATTTCAAAAAACCCAGATCAGACCATCACTCCACTACTCAAAAGTCTTCAATGGCTTCCAAGTACCTGTAGAATAAAATACAAATCTCTCTCCTAAGCATTTAAGCATTTGGAGTCAGCAGGGAGACCTGAGTTTGAATTCTGCCTCAAATACTTACTAGCTGTGTGATCCTAAGCAAGTCACTTTACTTCTGTCTGCGTGGGGACAATAATAATACCTCCCAGAGCTGTTGGGAGAATCAAATGAGATGCTGTATTTGTAACGTGCTTAACCTTGAAGCCCAATGTAAATGCTAACTTATTATTTCTGTTCTTTTTTTTTTTTTTTTTTTTGCTTTTTGCTGAGGCAATTGGGGTTAAGTGACTTGCCCAGGGTCACACAGCTAGGAAGTGTCTGAGACCAGATTTGAACTCAGGTCCTCCTGGCTTCAGGGCTGGTACTCTAACCACTGCGCCACCTAGCTGCCCATTTATTTCTGTTCTTATTGGAGGTGAAGGAGACAGGGTCAGTGATCCCTGCCAATGTGCTCTCACTGGGGCACGTTCTGTTCCAGCAGCCTCTGCCTCTTCTGAAGGCTAGGTCCCCAATCGAAGAGGCCGGAGTAGGGCCAAGGTTTGGAGTCCCTTGGGTCAGGGGCTTCCCAGTGTGTTAGGACCAGGAGGCAGCCCCTCCCTCACCCGCCACAGCTGGGACTGGTTGGGGGCCTCCGGACTACAGCATTTGGTGAAGCCCATTAAAATGAAAAAGCCGAGCAGGCTGGTTCCTTTCCTTGCCAGCTCGGCGGGCCTTGTTTAAGGAAACCAGCTGGCATAAATGGCGACCGACCCATCATGAACAGAGCTAGCGATCGGAAAATCAGCCCTAATAATTGGATTCGAGAAAGAGAACAATTATGGCCGCCGGCTGCCCCAGTGGGGCGCTTTCACAACCGCCTAAATAAATCACAAAATAAAAGTTAACGTGGATCGCTTTGGCAAGTCCTCACATGGAGGGAAGGAAGGAGGGCAAAATAAACAGCCTGCTGAGCCTGCCCAGGAATTCCTGGCCTCGGAAGCTCCCCCCCCAAAAAAAACTAGATCGCAGGGCTGGCCCTACAGGAAACAACCTGGAAGGTCAGCACCAGCCCCAGCCTGGAGGAGATCAAGGCAACAGGGTCAGGGGCAAGGAAAAGAGGCCAGCTGTGGCCTCTCGTGCCCTCCAGGAGAAGGGTGTGCCTGCTGTAAGACAGAGAGGAACTAGGTGTGGAGAGGAGGAAGCTGAGGTTGAGAGACAGAGACGGAGACAGACAGACATCACAGAGTGGGCAGATGGGCCAGGAAAAGGTGTCTGGGACTGGAAAGATGGCTGTGGATTTCTCAGCAAGGACCTGTCCATATTCCAATATTTTTAAGCCAGGGCCTAGAACGAGCACGTGCCTCTAAAAGCACCACATGCACAATATCTTAAGCTGGACCACTCTCAGGCACATCCTTAGGTTGGATGATGCTTCACTGGTACATGGGAGGCTGGTCTATCATCCACATCTGCCCTCCCCCAACGTGGGAGAGGATGGACCTGAGCCCTGTACGGTCAACAGAAAAGGCCTTCTACTCTCCGGCCTTAGCTGACCTCCCCTACCAGGAATGAAAACCTGCAAGCTGTTGACCCCCCCAAAACCTCGGGACCTCGTCTGTAAAATGAAAAGGTGACAGCTTGGAAATACTGAAGCTCTCTGATCAATGCAATGATCAGCTGTGATTCCGGATGATCAGTGTTGGGTGGTCTCAGAATATAGAATAAGACATACATTTTTGGACTTTTGTTTAGTCATTTCCAGTACTGTCCAGGCTTTCTTGGCAAAGATACTAGACTAGTTTTCCATTTCCTTCTTAATTTTCCTTCCTCATTTTACAGATGAGGAAACTGAGGCAAATAGGATTGAGTGACTCACTGAGTCACTCTAGAAATGTAGAGGAGGGGTGTGTGATGGGCCAGGGGGTGGCTTCACTATTCACTTCATTGTTTAGGTCATCCAAGGACTGAGCTGGGGGTGCCTGGAGCTGAACAGCTTGGCAGGCTTTCTGTCCAAAAGCAATTAGCCAGAGTTGGTACGGATAACAATCCACAGAGCTAGTGAGTGTCTGAGGCTGGACTTGAACTTGATGAATCTTCCTATTTCCAGCCCAGGCTCTATCTACTGTACTGCCTGGCAAGCCCAATCAAGAAAGAGCCTCCCTCCCCTGGTACAGAGAGTAGAAACTGATTGGATCTCACTGGCCCTCCCCAAATGCCTCATGGGAATAAACCAAGGAAGCCTTCCTCTCCCCCTTTCCTGGTCTGTCTCTGCCCCCTTCTCCCCTCATCTTATCTCCATGGGCTACAAGGCAGTCATGGGCTAAGTCAAGTGAAAGAGGCCATGAACCCTGATTCACCAGAACCAAAAGGAGGATCAATATCAGAGAATAAAGAGGAATCAGAGCAGGCCTCCATCACCAGAATTGATCCTCAGGATGGGTAATGGCAGCTCAGGGCATGCAGGGAGAAAGAGAGCAAACTACACTCAATGGAACACAGGGCTTGCCACTAGTTATGGGAAACTTTCTGGGCCAAGGGTTTGAGCCAACATCTCTCTCCTTCTCTAGGCTTTGCTGCAGCTATTGACCATACTATTAAGTGGACTGATGGTCTTGCGCTGCTTAGTAGGACCACAAGCTGTGTTCTTACACTGTTATTGAATTTTTCTGTACCTGTACCTTGTCTTCCCAATAATGTCAATCAACAAAATGTTTATTAAATATGGCAGGCATTGTGATCTATATTGGGGATTTTTAAATGAGCAGAAAAAAAGTGTGTGTGTGTGTGTGTCTTCAGAGAGCTTACATTCTAATGGGGGAGATAACATGCATAAGAGGTAGGACAAACTAAACAGCCATCTGGGTGCACTCCAAGGCAGGTATCCCCTCCTTTGCATGGTCTGTACCTCTAGCATATAATAGGCACTTAATAACCTTTGATTATTACTGTATAAGATGGGTAACTAATATGTTTTCTCCTCTCCCTCCCACTAGACTGTAAGCTCTCAGAGGGCAGGAATTGCCAGATTTGCTTATATCTGAGTTCCCAACACTTAACCAAGAGTCTAGCACAGAATAAGGGCTTAATAAATGTTATCTTCTAAGAAATGTTTTATTTAATAAATTGTTCTATCTATTTATCCAGGTCTGATACCCTCTTAGGGCAGGCTGGACCTCTCCCAGTTTCCCTTCCAGCAGCTCCAAGCAAAAGACTGGGTATACTTAAAGTGTACCTGTAACATTGAATGGTGAAGTTAGATAGAAAAAAGTTTGCTCTGAAAATATAGCAAGCTGTGGAATTAAAGAAAATAATTTAATGGAATTTCCTTCCTTCCTTTCTTTTCTTTTTTATTCATCCTTCCTTCTTTCTTCCTTTCCTTCTTCCTTCTTTCCTTTTTTCTTCCTTTCCTTCTTCCTCCTTTCTTCTTTCCTTCTTCCTCCTTTCCTCCTTCCTTCTTCCTCCTTTCCTCCTTTCCTCTTTCCTTCTTCCTCCTTCCTTTCCTCCTTCCTTCTTCCTCCTTTCCTCCCTTCCTCCCTCCCTCCCTCCCTTTAAAGTCCTTCCTTCCTTAGAATCTGGTTATCTAGCCTATAAATCCATGTAGGAAAATGGAGGTCCAGAATAATGGGCCAGCTGGGCTAGTGGAGAAGATCCCTAGAGGCCCAAAGATTGTCACTGAAAGTAGAGGAAAGGCCTTCCCCAAGCCTTGGTGCTTTTCTCCTCTGGCTGGCTAGGTCTCTCCATCCCAGGCTGCCTGTCTGGGAGGGGCTCTTTTTAATTAATACCAGGACTGGGCCAACCACTGGGGCCAGTGACACTTGTTTTCAGGTCATCTCCTCTTAATAGGCTCGCCCTGGGAGGGGATTTACAGCTAATTGACAGCAGAGATCAGTTAATGAGGCCGACAGGCCTGGGGTGCCAGGGAACAAGGAAAACTAAACTAAAATAAAACTCCTTTATCCAGCGGTTTTGTGATTTACACAAAAAGAGAAAAGCAAGACAGAGATAATCCGTGTCAGAAACTCTGCTCCCATCTGTCAAGGCTGGACCCTGGCAGTGAGCAGGAGGAGGCAGTGATGAAGGGTTCCTCTTATCAAATGGAGATCATAAAATCTAAGTCAAGGAGAGCCTTGATGAGTGGGGCCCCAGAGGAGGATGAGGAAGAGGTAAGCAAAAAGAGGAAGACAAAGGGGAAGGAGGATGAGGAAGAAGAGGAAGAGTGGGAAGAAGAGGGAAAATGTAGAAGAAGAGGGGAGGAAGAATAAATGGGAAAAGAGCAGGTGAAAGGGAGAGAAGGAAGAAGAAGAGGAATGGAGGGGGAAGAGATAGAGGAAGGGATGAGGAAGTAGGGGAAATAGAAAACAAGATAGAGAAACCAAAGGATGTTAGAAGGAAAAGATGAAAGAGAAAATGTAAAATGAAATGAAGAAAGGGAAGAGAAGAAGCAGATATGGAAGTAAGACACTCTCTCAAGGAGATTATTATAGTGCTATTTGGGATGGGGAGAGAAATTTCCAAGACAGGAAAGCATGGGTAATATCTGCCATCTTCGGGTCCCTGGGTGCCCAGCTTGGTGTGACCTACTGGTACCTCCCAGGACTCCAAGTTGAGGCAAATCCACTCCCAGGCTCTTAGCATATTGCTTTCCTAAAGTATCCGGAACCTATCGGTGGATAACTCTTTCCCCTCTAAATTCTACTGAAGTAGAACTGAGGGAAAGGAGCCCAGAACAAGTATTTTAAGTGGATTAGCTGACTAGTATCCTTGATTGTCCCTGGGGGATTTTTGTAGCATCACACACTCTTCTCAGAGCTGAAAGGGATCTCAGAGCCCATCTAGACCAATTCTTTTATCTTCTAGATGAGGGTAAATATCATCCAAGGGGGAAGAATCAGAAAGTGAGCAAAAGGGAATACAGTATAAGGAAAAGGGGCTGATATTACCAAAGATCTCAGAAGGAAGAAAAGTCAGGTAAAGACTTTGAGCATTAACAGATTCACCAAAAAACAGGGAAGAAAGACATTAATAAACTGAAAGGAATATGGCCTCCAGATCAGCTACATGAGTACAGGCATCCAAAGGTAAAAGGATAACAAATCCACACCTGATGAAACAGCTAGGTGGAGCCACAGTGCACAGAGCACCACATTTGGAGTCAAAAAAAACCAAGAACCAAATCCAATGTCAGATACTTAGTAGCAGTGTGACCCTGGCACATCACTTATCCCCTGTTTGCCTCAGTTTCTTCATCTATTAAATTGGAATAACAGTAGCACATACTTCCCAGAGTTGTTGTGAGGCTCAAATGAGATAATAATTGTAGAGCATTTAGCAAAGTGCCTGGCACAAAGTAAGCATTAAATAAATGTGGGCTATTATTATGTTGATGATGAAGCAAAGAATTGTGGCAGCATGCTTAAGTGCACGTGTGTGTATTTCCAAGAGAGCATGGAACGCCAGCAGGATGTTCCCAAATGATTTAAGAGAGAAATAAGAATTGTGAAAACAGAATTTATGGCCAGTACAACAAATAAAAGAGGCAGAATAGAAAAAAAATTTAATCCATCATGGCAAGAATCACCAAACAAAAGAGAGGACAACAAATTGGGAAAGCAAATATACAGAAGTGAAGGTTAATCTAGAAGGAGAAAAGCAAAAAGCAATAATGTGCAAAGAAAACATGATCTCCAAAGAGAGCAAAAAGTGTTGATCTTGAACCTAGGATGCAGACAGACAGTTTAAGGATCTCCCAGAAAAAGGCAAAAAGTTTAAGGAAAAAAATCTGCTATACTTTTTTCTTTACTTTTTTTTATTATTCTTGGATTTTTTGGTGTTTTCTTTCACAGAATGACTTACATGGAAATGTTTTTTGCATGATTACACATGTATGACACGTCAAATTGCCTGCCTTCTCAATGACAGGAGAGGGGAAGGAGAGAACTTGGAACTCAAAATCTGATTTAAAAAAAAGAATGTTAAAATGATTTTACATGTCTTTGTGGGAAAATAAAATATTAAATAATGAAAAAAGAAAAAAATCTGATAACTCATCACCAGAATGCAAGAAATAACATAACTGTCCAGAACTTTGAAGTAGTTGATCCTGAATAAATCAATTAAGCTCTAAGCTAAGGACTAGGAATACAAGTGTCTGTGTGAAGACATCCTTCCCTGACCATGGTAAGGAAGGCACCATCTTTCCTTCCTTGTGCCAACATTCTCCATCAGGTATACCATTGTAGCCCAGTCCATCCCCTAGTGCTCTCCTCTCTTTGCTAATATTTTATTTAAATTTTTTGCATCAATATTCAGCTCTCCTCTCTTAGGAGCTGTAACAAAGCAGTAAGACTTCCCCTGAAAGCAGATGAAAGCCCTGCTCCTCCCCAGTATCTCTTCAAAAATGGGCCCTGGGGCAGCTAGGTGTTGCAGTGGATAGAGCACCAGCCCTGAAATCAGGAAGACCTGAGTTCAAATCTAGTCTCAGACACTTAACATTCCCTAGCTGTGTGACCCTAGGCAAATCACTTAACCCCAATTGCCTCAGCAAAAATGAGCCCCGGATAACTCTAGAGCCTGAAAGATGGGAGGTATATGTGTTCAAGAAGATTGAGCTTAGGGAGGCAGAGAAAGCAATTTCAATCCAACAAATAAAATGTAAACAAGTGTTACCCACTGCGATTGAGACAGCGCTTATGACGGCTCCCAAGTAGCCCTGGATGAACTTGGATGCAGGCAAAGGCTGAAAAACAGAGAGAGAATTTTCAGCTTGGTACTCGCTGCCCTGGTGATCAGATTTGACACCATCCTCAAGAAAATCATAATTTGATATTTGCAAAGCACTTGTCCCATGTGACCTCATTTGAGTATGACAATAACCCTGTGAGGGACTCTATTATTCCCATTTCCCAGATGAGAAAATGGAGGCTTAGCAAGAATGATTTGCTCTGAATTATTGGGCTCGCATGGGAGCCCCAAATCTGACCCAAGCAAAAGGGAAAATGCTAGCAAAAGTCAAGATCTAAGTTCAGATCACTCTTAGGTATGTGATATAAATGGAGTGGAAAGAGTGTCAGATTTGGAGGTCACAGTCCTGGATTCAAATCACTCTCCAGTGGTTCTCAAATCACTCTCTCTTTCAATGTGAAAGATACCATTAGTTATTAACATCAATACTAATAGCTGACATTTATCATGATGTCACAGATTCAGAGCCAGAAAGGACCTCTTCCACGTACAGAAGAGGAAATCAAGGTTCAGAGATGAGGAAGTGGAAGTGCTGGGCTTCAAATCCAGTTGCAAAGAGTTCAAACCCAGAGCTCCTTCCAGGCAGGAGGTAGCAGAGCCTAGATGTTGAATAGAATACTGGTTCTCTGACCCCAGATCTAAAGCTCTTTCCCACAAGTAGCACCACGGCTCCATATACTCTTGGAGTTCTAGAGCTGTCATATCTTCTATCGATGAGGAAAATATCTATCAGATTCATTTCTCCTAAGGAATTAGGGATTCATTATGTTCCTCCCTCCCAGGAAGAAGTGGGATAAAGAGAGCAATGGTCAATCCAAAGGAATAAATCACTAATGGTGGAATCTTAGGCATCAGTCTACAGAAAGAGAGGGGTGACTTTCACAGCACAGTAAGAAAGAGACAAGTATTCCTCAACCTTCCCACAAGGCCACCCAGGAGCCAAAGTTGGCCCAGTTCTAGTCCCTGTTGTCACCCCAGCCATGCAGGGAGTGGGGGCTAAGTGAGCTCACCTTGGTTGCATTGCGGTTTGCATAGTTGACACAGGCATTGTGACTCTGGTTCAGCCACTGCAAAGAGATGAGAGTCATCAGGGAGTCACCCTAGAGAAGCACCCTTCCCCCATGACCATCCACATGGGCCAACTAAATAGCGCTTTTGTGGAAATAAAACAACCGGGAAAAAAGTGGGGCCCCATCAAATAAGGAATGGCTGGACCATTCCCTACACACATAATAGAACCTTGTTGCACCACAAGAGACAACCAATAGAAGGATTTTTTAAAAAGTGGGAACACCTGTAGGAACTAAATATGGAGGTAGAAAGAAAGCAAAGAAGCATTTATTATGCACCTACTATGTGCCAGGTATTGTGCTAAGCAAGCCCTCTATAATTATTATTTCATGTGATTGTTACAACAGCCTTGGGAGGTAGGTGCTATTACTATTTAATATTTACAGATAAGGAAATTGAGGCAGGCAGTTTAAATGACTTATTCTGAGTCACACAACTAGTAAGTAGCTGAGGCTAAATTTGAACTCAGGTCTTTCTGACTCAGTGTTCTCTCTACCGAACCACCTCGATGAGCAAAAGTCACATAGCTACTAAGTGTCTGAAGCTGAATTTGAATCCCGACCTTCCTGATTTTACTGCCACCCAACTGAAACCCTTTAGGCCAAAGCAGATCATCAACTACTTTGCAATTTATATTCTTAGAATATTGAAGGTAATGAGAGCTTAACTAACTTCCTCAAAGTAGTTCAGTAAATATCCATCAGAGGCAGGACCTGAGACCGGTGCTCCTGACATGCCATATAGGTAGAGAGCTTCCGAGTCAAAATTTGAATCCAGGGCCTTTGCCTCCCGAACCAAGCCTCTTGCCCTTGTTCACCTGGTGCTTCTCTCTCTCTGCTTTCATGAGTTCATCAAGCCTTTTCATTGTGCTCTGAATTCTCTGGATTTGCTGTTGTCTACAATGCCCTAAGACGCCACATTTCCCCAATCAGTGGGCACTTGCTCTGTTTTCAAATATTTTGCTGTCACACTCACACACACACACACACACACACACAAAGAAGAAGTGTGTTTTGGATATTTTGGCCTATCTGAGACCTGGCTTGCTTTCTTGGGACATAAGTAATGCTCCATAAATGTTGAATTGAACTCTTTTTCAGGACTGGGGGCCAGGAAATCACTTGGGAGTGGCCATAGGCCCGGAATATCTTAAAAACAGCCCAATTGGCTGAAGGGTGAGTGCTTCTCAGAGACTAACTGGAAACCACTTTGCTCAGTTTCTTTAGGGGAGTCAGACCCTGTGTCTCACTGCACACACATAGACATATGTATTTACACACTCACACATAGATACAGACACAGACATACACTCACACATAAACACAATACTCATACACACACTTTCCAAATACATTGTTAATTCTCAGCTGAATGGTGAGTGCTTCTAAGAGACTCACTGGAAACCACTTTCCTCAGTTTCTTTAGGGGAGTCAGACACTGTATCTCACATAGACATACATATTTACACACTCACACATATATACAGACACATACTCACACATAGACACACATACTCATACACACACTTTCCAAACACACCATTAATTCTCAATTAGCTGTGAGAGCTAAAGCCTAACTACTCCAAGGAAAGATTTAAAAAAAAAATCTCCCACCTGGTTTTGTTATTTATTTATAATATGATTGGTGAAGAGAGGCAGTCCAGGTGGTGCTGAGGGGGTGAGGGAGACAGCATTACCTTTCTCATTAGTTACAGCTTGGGCTGAAATTCTGATGAGTCTGCCTTCCCTAAAGCTGTACTGTCTCTACAGGTGAGGGAGAGGCTGAAATGAGGGACCTCTCCCCCTGCCCATATTCCTACTCTAAGTGGGAGCCTGGGGGCTACAAGAGCCTCAGAACCTATCCAGTCCAGGCCCCTGCTTTCAGTTACAGTCCATGGATGGGTCAGGATAACACTTAATATTCCTCATCACTTAATGGACACCTCCCAATGTCCAATCCTTCCTCAGTTGCAGAGAAGATGGTGACCTGCTTTGGTAGGGGAATTCCCTTACCCAGAAGTTTTCCCTAAATTAATGAAATTACAAGCCCAGTCTATCCTTCATTTATTAAACACTATTTACCCCTGGGAATAAACACAAAAAATGGCAAGGAGGGCCCCCTACCATCGAGTTTATATTCTAGCTGAGGAGACACAGGTAAGCAATTCTGTTGTAGGCTTCCTGCCTAAGATGAGATTGGGGGTGAGCCTTAAAGGAAGCCAGGAGGCTGTGGTGAGGGGGAAGAGAAGTCCTGGGAGAAAAGATGGCCAAGTGCAAACAGAGTATATGTTTCTGGGGGGCAGGATAATTTCAAAGTTTGTTTGTTGATTTGTCTTTGGATCCCCAACAATATCTGCACAGAGCAGGATTTTAATCATGGTTTGCTGATTGGTTGATTGATTTTTCTCTTTGACAGACATTGGCAAATAGAACGAGGAGGGATGCCCAGGCAGTAAGTTCTTACATAAGTAATTGTTGCTGAATGTTTGGGACCCACCTCTTGGAGGCTGAGGGCTTCTGGGAGAGAGTTACCTGCCAGAAGATGGTGGAGGCCAGGGTCTGGTTGGGCAGGAGGAGACCAACAACCTGTAAGGAGAGGAGAGAATGAATATACTACTGCTTCCCATCTTTGGGGACCTGGACTCATAAGGGGCTAGGAAGATCACTGGAGCGTCTCTTCTAATGTCTTCCCTGGGAAGCCAGTGTTGAAATACAAAGACCCCCCCCCCTTAAAAGTGCAAGTAATATCACTCCCTGTATCTTGGATGATTTCTTGTGATGTAAACATTATATGGAAAAGTATGGTCTAAATGTGAAGTAGGGAGAGGGGCATAATTTATTTAAAACATTTGTTGCAAGGTTTAGTTACTTAGCCAGAACATTGTTGGTTTTGAGATGATATGATAAAAGATATTATTGTTGCTCAGTCATTTCGCCTGTCCTACTCTGACACCATTTGGGGTTTTCTTGGCAAAGATACTAAAGTGGTTTACCATTTCTTTCTCCAGCTCATTTTACAGATGAAGAAACTGAGGTAAACAAGGTTAAGTGACTTGCCTAGGCTCACACAGTTAGTAAGTGTTTGAGGAGAGATTTGAACTCAGGAAGCTTCAGGCTCACTGTTCTATCCATTTGGAAGCTTTAGGCTCACTCTTCATTTTGTCGCCTAGGTGCCTTATGATGCAAGACAGCTAGTGTGTGTATATATATATATATATATATATAAAATCTAAAGACCAAGCACAGGCTTAGTGAGAGCAGCTCATGTTGCAGTAGATAGAGCACTGAGGCTGGAAACAGAAGACCTGAATTCAAATGCAGTCTCATATACTTAATAGCTATATGATCCTGGATAAGTCATTTTCATTCTGTTTATTCTAGTTTCCTCAACTGTAAAATGAGGATACTAATAATATCAATGTTGCAGGGTTGTTGTCAAAATCAAATAAGATAGTATTTGAAAGAAAGAAAGGAAAGACAGACAGAAAGAGGGGAGAGGAAGAGACAGAAAGAGAGAGAGAGGGGAGGGAGGGAAAGAAAGAGGAGGGAGAGAGAGAGAGGGAGAGAGGGGAGGGGGTAGAGAGACAGAGAGAAAGAGAGAGAGACAAAGAGAGACAGAAAGAGGAGAGAGAGACAGAAAGATAGAAAGAGGTGAGAGAGGAGAGAGAGAAAAAAGAGAGAAAGAGGGGAGGAGAGAGGGAGAGGGAGGGAGAAAGGCAGAAAGGAGGAAGGAAAAAGGGTTTAGCACAGTGTCCAGTACATAGTAGGCATTATATAAATTCTAATTCACTTGATGTCAAGGTTGGATAATCGTGTCATTAGTCACCAGAGTCTGGCTAACATATAGAAGAAGAATGTCTGTAATCCTCGAAGAAGAATGTAACTAATTAGTTTGTAAATTAACCTTACAGATATATCTGAAGAACTGATAATTACCAATCCAGAACGGTGCTTCTATGGGTAATCATCCTGAATATCTGTGTCTTTCTAATGAGATAGGCCATTAATGTAGTCTTCGGCAGAGGTCAAGGTTAACCAGTAGATCTTGACATCAGCCAGTGTTTGGAGCTGTAACAGATGCTTCCCTACATATGACAATCTCACCTTTCGCCTGTGTTTGGGTGCCATGTACCATATACAAAATACAATCGCATATGGGGAAGACTTGTACAGCCTCATCCACATATTGACTTATTTATGATTCTGATACAGAAAATTGCTCTCTTGGCAAGAATTTTCCATAAGGAACAAATGTAAACATCCAATACCATAGCAATCAAACCTGATACATTGTCAGCCACATTAGTAAACCATGTTTTAAACATTAAAAATAATACATTTTAATGGCTCATGCATGCACATGTACTTCTTGGCCCACATGGGCTCAAATGCTGTAAGCTTAAATCCACCTCACAATTTCTATTAGGAGCCACCCTGTAATATTCAACTCCTCAAGCAAAAATGAAGCTAGAAAAATGATCTGCCTCTGAGACATCCTAAAAGGGAGACCCTGGCCAAGTCAGTTAGCCTCTAGCTGCCCTGAGCAATTAGCTCCTTAAAATGGTAACTTGCAAAGAAGTAGTCAAGCTGCTCTGCTAGAGAGCATTGCCTCATGGGGAGAGCTCCTGAAGTCGTAAGTCCAGTTCCAGTCCTAAAATGATGAGATCCAAGGCCAATTTTGAATTCTAGTCCTAGAAGTGCCTCTATCCACCTAATTTCAAGTCAGTCAACAAGCATTTATTGAAGGCTTACTATGTGCTGGGCATTGTGCAAAGAGCTGGAGAGACCGAGAACACAATCCCTGCCCTCATGGAGTTTCCTTTCTAACGGAGAGACAACATACAAATACTTATATACACACAAGAACCACAGGGTGTAAATGTAAAGTAATCAGAGGTGGGTGCAAGAAAGTCAGTCTCTTAGTCTGGGTAATTCCTTTCTCTGTAAAATTGTGGAGTTAGATGGAGGGATTATTAAGGGGCTTTTCATGTCTTGAATTCACTCCTTTTGAATATAATGTGACATATGCAAAGTTAATAGATCCATGATTAAACCTTAGCTCTTTATGGCTTAGTGAGGAAATGGAAAGGAAAGGAAAAGGAAAGAAAAAAAGAGAGGGGGAAAGGATAGAGAGACACAGAGAGCAACAAAGACAGAGAGACAAAAGGAAGGAGGGAGAGATGAGAGAGAGATAGGGGAGGAGAGGAGTGGGCAGAAGGAGAAGGAGAAAGAGAAAGGAGGGAGAGAGGGATAGGCAGAGAGAGGAAGAGAGAGAAGGAGAGGAAGAAAAATGGGAGGGAGGAGAGAGGGAAAAGGAGAGAGAATCTGTGCCTCTGGTTATATTCCAAGATATAAATGTAGTTTTTGATTAACTGCTGTTAGGTAATATCTGTACCTCCCATCTCCTCTGCATGATGGGGGTTGGGAGAAGTGGGTAAGGAAAGGGAGATTGGCTTATAAACACCACAAACCAATGCTTTCTCTTTCTCTTTTTTTATTTATTCAATTAGTATTCAATGTTTTTCATACACCAGTATTATGGCTAACCTAAGACATCCATGACCAAGACTACATGACTCTGGGTGTCTCTGCCTTGGTCAGATGTTCATGCTGGAAGCTCTGGTTGCTTCAATACCCAAGGACACTCCCTCACTGGGGCTTTAAGAATGGTTTTAAGAATCAGTGACCTCCATAAAAGTGGCCCTCATCTGGAAAATAAAAGGGATCGGGCTAGATGGCCTCTGAGGTAATTTCCTGATTTAGATCTTGCATCCCATGATATAATAAGGACCAGAGTCAGAAGATGAATAAGATCGCTGAAAGGCATGGGAGGGAAACAGGTTGAAAAATTTCAGCATTGGGCATAGTTGGAGAAAAGAAAGCTTCAGAAACAGTAAGCATCATGATCCCTCAGCCTTGGGGGTCAGTGAGGAGATGGGCCTGGTAAAGCACAAGTAACATGCCAGGGAGCATCAAAAACAGGGCCCCAGGTTTGGGGGAAGGAGTATTGAGCCTGAAATCAGAGAATCCCAGCTGGGCCACTTACTAGCCCCTCTGGACCTCAGTTTCCTCATTTGTAAAAAAATAGATAGTTAAACTAGGTGTCCCTTGATCCTATGAGACTATAAAGTCACCTAAGCACAGAGCCCAGGGTTACCTGAATGTTTGATTGAACAGGTTAACTAAGACAGAAAGTCACTGAAGATTTGGGGAATTGGGAGGAATAATCAAAGATCAGTTCTGAGGCCCAACTGCTCACTAACTATAGGAAGAGTGAGTCAGTCCTCTACAATGGCCTCTACTCTATCTAGCTGGTCCCAGGCTGGATCAATGACCCACAGTGCTTCACCCCATCCAGTCTTCCATTAGATCTGTCCTGCTCTTGTTTGTGTCTGTCTCCCCCTTCCACATTCGACTTCTTGCTGGTGTGTGTCTGTGGGTGTGTGATCATGTCAAATCACACTGTACTGGAAAAGGCATGACAGTCAACTGCCCATTGGCTCCATCACAGGCTCTGTTACTTTCCTGCCCATCACTCTCTGAGATCCCCTCCTCCCCACACACAGAGCATCTCCTCCAGTCGAATGTAAGCTCCTTGAGGGCAGGAACTGCCTCCATTTTGTCCCAGTCTCCTAGCCCACAGCCTGGCACTAAATAAATGCTTGTTGATTAACAGGGTCCCTGCCCAGGAGGTTCTCAGAGTCTAACTGGGTATAACAAGGGCAGCTCAAGCGCTGGCAGTTTTATCCCCTATTAGGCAGAAACACAGAACCATCTGCACACTCAGAGAAGAAGCAAAAGGAGATATTTTATAACTTCCCTTTAAAAAGAAAAAAAAAAGCCCAAATCTAAAATAAAGTGTTCCCTTCAGTTCTCAGACGTATATCTCTGGGTGCAATCCACCCACGCTCCCGCTCGCTGCCCTTTCCAGAGCATGGCGGGTGGGGAGGGGGAAGGGAAGCTAGATGGGAGGGGGGGCAGCTTCACTGGGGCTGTGCACAACAGGCCTTGGCTTCTCCTGCCCCTCTTCTGAAGTCCAGAAAATCTAGGGAGGAGGAGGAGGGGGAGTTGGAAAGACCCCTGGGCCATAAGGAGATGATGGAAATGATGTGTAGGGATAAGAAGACAAAGGAACTGGCAGAAGACAGACCTCAGCCCTCTCAATTAGATTCAATACCATGAGCAGTCATTAAAGGGCCCCCTCAATAAAGATTCTGTGGTGAATAGAGAGCTAGATTGCAATTGGGGAAGCCTTGAGTTCAAATTCTCCCTCAGACACTAGCTGTGTTATTTGAGCAAGCTACTAAATTCTCTCAGCTTCAACCTTTTATTCTGTAAAATGAAGATAATAAGTGCATCCACCTAACAAGAACACATGAGATAATACATTAAAGTTCTTCACAAGCCTTAAAGGGCTAGCTATTTTATTAATATGTGATGATACCTTGTAACCTGGAAGTCATTCTGAATTCTCTCAACCCTTTCAGTCAGTCTGCTGTGTCAATTTTCCTTTTGAGTCAATCAGCTCTTATTGATTTCACTTCTACTGAAGCTCTTGTTGATTTCACTTCCGGGTCTCTCTTGTCAATTTCACCTCAGGGTGTCAATTTCACCTTCACAGTCTTGACTTTTCTTTACTGCATCTCTCACTAGTTTCAGCTCTGAAGCCTCTTAGAGATTTCATCTCTCCAGCATCTTTCCAATACATCTCCTTTCCTCCTCTGACACTACCCCAACTAACCCCTATCACCCCATGCCTGGACCATTGCAACAGCTGCTGGGGGGGGGAAGGTAGGTGGGTGGATGGGGGATGGGTTGTCTGCTTTAAATCTCTTCTCTCCATCCACCATCTAGCTGTCAAATCCATTCTCTAAAAGTACAGATATGATCATGTCACCTATGTCATCTCCCCATTATATAACAAGATTTTTTGTCCTATTATTGGCTTCTTATCACCTCCAGAATCAAATATAAAAGCTTGTTTGGCATTCAGAGCCCTTTACTACTTGTCTCCCCCTCACCCCACCCCTTTCCCATATTGTTATCACACATATCACATATTCTCTCTCTCTCTCTCTCTCTCTCTCTCTCTCTCACACACACACACACACACACACACACACACACACACAGTCCAGTCAAGTGACACTGACCTTTTTATAGTTCATCTACAGACTCTAGGAATGTCTAGTGGCTGTTTTTTTATGAAAGTCTTTTATTAAAGGCTAATTTCTATGACCAACTTTACAGATCTGGTCACTTTATGTGGAAATGTGCCATCAAATCCTAATCACCTCACCCCCGTCATGTAGCACACAATGCTTTCCTCACAGCAACCCTTCTGAGGAAGCTAGCACAAGTATTACTATCACCATTTCACAGATGAGGAAAGTGGAGCTGAGGAAGATAAAGAGATTGCATCCCAAACAAACGTAGGGTGTCTGACTTCAGATCCAGTCATGTTTTACACCCCAGCCCCACTATCTTTTTCAATATTTGTACAATTATTTCTTGAATCTAGACTCAAAAGTTTGCATTTCTTTTATCAGTTTCACCTTACTGTTCTTAATAAAGATAATAACAAGTAACATACAGTGCTTGAAGGTTTACAAATTTTTCTGCACGTATTCTCTAATATGACCTTGCACTCTAGCCTGAAAAGGGTAGTTTGAAGGGATATATTTGATGTGTGCCTTCTATGTTTTCATCCAAGATCAGGAATAAAAAAATTAGAACACGAGAAGGCAGATTTTATCTAATTGACCAAAACAAGATTTTATTTTAAAAATTCAGAAGGCAGAATCCTCTCTAGGACTCTATTAGATAAAATGTTACTAGAAAACTTTGAATTGGGTTTCCAACAGTAGGGCTAGGTGGTTCCCAGTCACAGAAACATTTTTGGCCTCAATTTCCTTACCTGTCAAATAAGGGCACAATTTGCCATACTGATCTCACAGACTTACCGTGAGACGAGTGCTTACAATTAAAATGAGCAATTATTGTGACTGGATGGGGATGCAAGTTGGTTTGATATGAGGGGGACATTAAGGAGTGTGTTACTGACCTTCTCTGAAAACCTGAGCCTTATTATACACAAAGTGTTTTTAAGCTACTGAGGACAGAAAAGTTCATGGTTTTTGGAATATGAGACTCCATCCAGATGGAACAACTTCTCCCATCTTTACAAAATCTCACATCCAGGAGAGAGAGAGATAGAAGAGCTTGGCCCTATTAAGGCTGCCCTCTGGTGGGCACTAATGAGCAACCAGAAAGAGAACATGAGATCATGGCATTATGTACCTAGAGCCAGAAGAGCCCCTTAAACTTGTCTTGTATAACCTCCTCATCTAACAGAAGAATTGGGACTTGGTGGAAGCTAAGTAGATGCCCAAGGTCACCCAAGCAGAAAAGGATCAGAAGCAGATTTTGAACCCAGACCCTCTGATTTTTTTCTACTATACCAAAGTGTTATAAATCATTCTATCAGACCTTCAACCACTATTTTTAGGCTCTAACTGAATATCCAACTATGTGCTAGGCATGTGGAAGACAGTCCAATTTCTACTTCCCGAGTCTATATATGGTCTGTTGGACACATGGCTAGTACACACATCCCATAGACTTAAAGCACTATGGCCTTATTTCCTTCTTGGTGCTATTACCCCCAAATTTATCCCTAAATCCAAAAACATATCCTTTTAGTGCTACCAGCCTACCAGGAGTATTCACGTGGCTGTGAATTATGGATTCCAATGACCAAAGGACTGAAAGCAGTTAGGTGGTACAGTGGATACATCACTGGTCCTGAAGTCAGGAAGTCCTGAGTTCAAATCCTGCCTCAGACACTTAACAGAATTTAGATCAGAGAGAATTCCATGAGAAGGGCTCTCAGATACAAGAATAAGTGAGCCAGAGAAAATGTGGAGTCAATAGTATAATTGATAGAAGTGGCAGAGTATTGTAACAAGAAGACTGCTAGAAAGAGGGAGGAAGATCTGGGTTTGATTCATCTCTGACACTTAGCTACTGTATCACCATAGATCACAGTCATTTAACTGTTCAGAGCCTCAGTTTTCTCATCTGTAAAATGGGGTGCCTGCCTCAGAATTTTGTAAAACTCAAATGACTTCCTGCATGTTTTATTTATCACAAACTCCTTTGATTCTCACACTAGTTCAGAGATACATACTGTCTTTAGTGTATACATATTATACCTCCCTTTTATGAATGAGAAAACAATATCAGAGAACTGAGCCCAGAATCATGCAGTTTTTAAAAGTCTAAAATGAGATTTGAACCTGGATGTACCTATAATTATACCCTAATGTGTGCTCTAGGTGATTGGGGCAGGAAAGTGGGGAAGAACAAGAAATATGGAAACACAAAATAAATAGAATCCAAAATCCTTTTGTCAGGGAGACATAATCCCTGTCCTCAAGGGATTCTGATGGGAAAACCACAATCCCTGCCTCAGAGAGCTCTAAATCAGACTGATGACTGATAGGTTTGAGGAGAACTTAATTCAAAGCAGGTGATATAGGTGAATTACTAGCCTTTGGGAGAGCTGCTACCCCACTCCTGTCCAAGAGATGGCAGCCTGGAGTAGAGACAGCATTGGATTTAGAGGTTTAGCTGCTCATTACCTATATTACCTCAGGTAAGTCAATTTGCCAAGCTGAGGCTGTTTTCTCATTTGTAAAATGAAAGGTTTGGGCTTCATGATCATAGGCTGCGCTGAGATGCATAGTGTCTGGAACTTAAGAATCGGCTGTCCCACTGTGCTCTGTTCTGGCCAACTCTATCTGGTCATTAATTCTTAGGGTCATATTTAAGGAGGCTCATTGATAAGTTGGGTGAGATCCAGAGGAGGGAAGCAAGAAAGATAAGGGAACTGTACATCCTTCCCGAGGATGTCATGAGAGATTCATGGTAAGGTACAGGATAGATAATTGGGGCTCAGGTGCAACCCAACAGAGTCTAAATGGGCTCAAAAGTCCTTCCCAACTCTTCAATCCCAGGAAAAGGACATTGTTCTTGATGAAGCAAAAGGATCCGCAGTCAGCTTCAGGCAATGTTCTTTATGTTCTTTCTTCTCACCTCATCCCCCACAGCCAATTAGTTGCCAAGTCTTGTCAATTCCCAAGATCAAGCCCTCATCACCACTCACCTAGATGATGGAACTGGCTTTCCAATTGAGTACCTTGCTTCCAATCTCTCCCCTCTCCAATCTGTTGTTTACACATCTGCCAAAACAGTATTTTTTTTTTACTGAGGCAATTGGGGTTAAGTGACTTGCCCAGGATCACACAGCTAGGAAGTATTAAGTGTCTGAGGTCAAATTTGAACTCAGGTCCTCCTGACTTCAGGGCTGGTGCGCCACCTTGATGCTCCTGAAACAATATTCTTAAAGAACATACATGGCTATGTCATTCCTCCTGCTCAAGAAGATCCACTGGCTCACAATTGCCTCTTATGTCAAACACAAATTCTGCTGTATAGCATCTTCACAAGCAGCCTCCAACCTGCCTGTTGAGGCTTATTCCACACTCCACACCACACACTCTATGGTCTAACCAAACTGGCTTCTCTGCTGTCCCTCACATATAGCGCCTTCTCCTGTCTGCTTTTGCACAGGCTGTTCCCCAGTCCTGGACCATACTTTCTTCTCACTTCTGCCTTGGAGAATCTTTTCCTCAAGGCACTGCTCAAGCACCACCTCCCACATGAGGCCCATCCTAATCCTTCTGCTTGCCAGTCCTCCCTCCCCCCCCTTCACCCCCCAGCCATTACCTTCTATTTATTTGGTATATCCTTATGTGCACATTTTTATTCACTCTAATAGAGAGTGCCTCGGGGGCTGGTCCAGCTTCATTTTTGTCATTGTATTCCCAGCACCGAGCAAAGTATCTCACTCAGATTGGCCACTTGATGCACGTGTGTCAATTGAGTGATGTCAGGGCAATGGAGTCATCAAAGCAAGAGGGATTGATCAGGGAAGACTTCTGGGAAGGGAGGACTTTTGAACTGGCCCAGCTGCATAAATAAAGAATCCCCAAACCATTCAGCTTGCAGCATCGAACTAGCTGCCGTGCTTATGTATAATTTGGGATCACTTCACTACACACCCAAAGGGGAAAAAAAGTTTCCATCTTCAAATGTTAAGCTTAAAATAAGGTACTACATGGGTGCCAGCTGATCTGTGAAATCTGCTGAGTAAACTGGCAGCGTCCTCCGAAGAAAACCAGCCTGTTTCTCCCTGGCTTTCAGGAGTGAGTGTGGAAGGGGGTGGGAGGGAGACAGAGGAGAGTGACTCTGGGGCAAGGCGGTCCAATGGCTGGCCCCTAAAGGGCCAGGAAGGAAGTGAAGGATGGGATGGAGTGCAGAGCATTGCTCACTGGGGCCGAGGTAGTATGGCCTCTTCTTCCAGACATAGATTTATGAAGGAGGATCCTGCCTCTCCAGCCTCACTCCCGCCCAGCCCTGCAGCATCCAGAGAGAGCTGGTTCTCTGTCACATTCATCTCTATCCCCACGTCTATTTCTTTGCAAGCATTTCTGGGGCCTTCTTCAAGTGTAAATATATCCTTCCTCCTCCAGCAGAACAGGGGCTCCCTGAGGACAGGAGCAGTGTCTCTGCTATAAGACCAGGGGCTCCCGGAGGGTGGGGACTGCCTCACCTCCAGCACATTAGTGGCTCCCCCATCAATTCCAAGAGCCAAAATATCTACATCTCTTTACCCTATGTTTAGCATGAGAGGGGTGCTCACATGTTACCTCTAAAATTATCTTCCCCTGTCCCAAAGAGAGAGAGAAAGAGGGAGAGGGAGAGAGAGAGAGAGAGAGAGAGAGAGAGAGAGAGAGAGAGAGAGAGACAGAGAGAGAGACAGAGAGAGAGAGACAGAGAGGGAGAGACAGGGAGAAAGAGGGAGAGAGAGAGAGGGAGAGAGAGAGAGACAGAGAGAGGGAGAGGGAGAAAAAGAGAGAGAGGGAGAGGGAGAAAAAGAGAGAGAGGGAGAGGGAGAGGGAGAGGGAGAGGGAAAGGGAAAGGGAGAAAAAGAAGCAGAGGGAGAGAGAGAGAAAGAGAGAGAGAGGGAGAAAAAGAGAGAGAGAGAGAGAGGGAGAAAAAGTGGAAGAGGGGGAGGGAGAGAGAGAGAGAGAGCGAGAGCGAGAGGGAGAGGGAGGAAGGGAGAGCAAACTCGATCTCATCCAAACCTATCTCTTCTTTGCCCATACATGCCATGCTCATTCCCAATTCCTCACTTTGACTCAGACTATTCCTTACACCTGGAACTGCCCGAGTCCTCCTCTTCACCTCTGAAAAATCCTACCTGTCCTTCAAGGTCTAATTTAAGTCTCACCTCCTTCAGGAAGTCTTCACAAGTAACACTGATGTTGCCTTTCTCTGAATCCCATATACCACAAACAGATCCCCTGATCACATCGTCCAATCCTACACACATGTAATGAGCATCCACTATGTTCAAGGATCTGGGCATTAGAACATCAACATGAACTGTCAGTTTCTTGAGGGCAGGGGGGGCTGGGATGGCGTCTTTTGCTTCAGTATATCCCTAACACATATTGTATATAGTAGATGTTCAATGGATACTTTTTGAATCAATGGACTGCTGTTTGTTGACCTCAATTCACAAAACATTTACCAACTATGTGCCAGAAACTGTGCTATGAAATAGGAAAGAGAAGAGATGGGAAGAAGCATTTATTAAGTGTCTACTATATGCCAGTCACTGTGTTAAGCACCTCATGGATACTGTCTCATTTGATCTTCACATTTGGGATTGAATGGGATCAGGTGAAGATTTCTCAAAAAGTCTATGGAATAAGTCAAACCCTAGGTCTAAGCTTCAGGAAGTCACAAGACCCTCAGGAAGTAGAAAGCATTGCTGACCATCGGTCACTGGTTACTTCTTTTTCAGTTCATCCAATAAATTTAAAAATCAGTAGGAAGGGGAGAGGGAATTGAACCCGTCTTTTTTTTTTTTTTTTTTTTTTGCTATATAATTCACTGATAGTTTTCTGCCATTTGCTGGACTTTGTTCAGTTGGTGTCCTTGGGCCTCTCCTTGCAAGGCCCGAATAAATGCTTTCTGTTTGTATTTGGAGATGTCTCCGAGTAATACATTTAAGTAAGGGGGTCTAATACTCAGTCCCATACAGGATTTTCTTGGCAAAGATACTAGAGTGGTTTGCCATTTCCTTTTCCAACTCATTATACAGATGAGGAAATTAAAGCATCCAGCTGCCAGTATTCTATCTTTGCCATATAGTTGGGGATACAATGGCAAAACCAAAATATTACATGCCCTCAAGGAACTTACAGGGGTGGGGAAAGTGGAGTCCTACATGTACACAAATATGTAATCACAAGTTATAAGAAGAGGGAGAGGCTGGGCAAGTTTCTTAAGTCAGACATAAATACAAACAAGGATTCTGGGAGGTAGAGATGAGTTGGGAATGCATCCCTGGCAGGAGAGATAGTTATAGGTAAATTGCACAGAGGTGGGGTGGGATGTTGAGTGTGGGGAACAGCTAGTAATTCAGTTTGGCTGGAATATAGATTACAAGAAGGGGAGTCGTGTGAATTAAGCCTGGAAAAATTAGAGCCAGACTGCAGGGTGTCTTCAGTGTCAAGCTGAGGAATTGACATTTCCCCTCTCTGATGACAGAAAGCCATTGAAGGTTTTATAGTAGGGGATGACACAGTCTAGGGGATGACACAGTCCCATCATTCTCTGCTCAAAAACTATATGCTCTTTGAGGATTAGGATCAGATCTAATTTTTTTTTTGTTTTCCCCATGGGGTTTAGGGAAAGTTTGCACCTATAGCAGATTCACAAAACACGGTGGCTAGATCACTGATGGCTAAGAACCCAGATGGAGTTCTTATGTAATGGCGACTGGAAGGCAGATTTGCTAGAATACTTACAATGGGTGTTCCAAAGGGGATGTAACCTGTAGGAGAGAGGGAAGGATAAATAAGCAAGTCAGTGCCTCATGCCCATTTCCTGAATTCTCTCAAATGAAGAATCTGGGCAGTGCTGACAAGCCCCAGAGCTCCTTTAAGAATCACTCCGGGTTCTCCATTCTAAACTAACTTTTCTGGGCTAAGTTCTACTCTGGATAGTAATAAGATGGGTCAGGGGAATGTTGGGAGTCCAGGCACCATCCAGTGCAAATATTTTTCCTTCCATATAATCCTTACTTTTACTTTTCCATCATATATGTAGAACATGCAGCCTTCTCCAGAGGCACAGGATGGAGCAGAGTATTTTCCCTAATATTGTCTCCCCTTCCCTTCTGCAGGATTATTTCCCTCTCCAGTCAGGCCAGTCTCTGGTAGGACCCTGTGGGGGTTCACAGAATTTCCTCAGTCTGGATTTCACCCTTATCCCCTTTCTCTAGGTTGCTCTCAATGAAAAGTCATAATCTCATCATAGGTTCATGGCAAAGGCCTTCAGGAATATGTCATCCTCATTTTATAGATGGAGAAGGCCAGAGAGAATCAGAATTGGGATATATTATAACTGCCACCTCTAGAACTAGATATTCCCCTAGAGTCCATGGAAATTAACCCTTTGTTTGACATTTAAGGAAGTGAAGGCTCAGGAAGTGGGCTAACTCAAACACACTTTAAGTGACTAGCCCAAGATCACAAAGGTATCAAATGTCAAGGTCAAGATTAAAACCCAAGGGGTCTGATTCCAGTACTGGTAGAGGAACATGTAATTGATAGAGCTCCTAGCTTAGAGTGAGGAAGATAATTTCAGATACTTAAGAGATATGACTTCAGGCAAATGATATAACCTCTCTGTGCCTTAGTTTTCTCTTACGCAAAATGAGGGAGTTGAACTCCACATCTTAAAGTTTCCTTCTGGGGCCATAAGATCTCCCGACTTGGCCAAGATGGCACAGGCAGTGACTAGCAGAGTTGGCCCTCAAACTTACCCGCTCCAAGCCTAATGCTTTTTCCATCCATATGTGATCCATCCTCCACGGTCCTCATCAAGACCCAATTTTGGAGGAAGCCTGCCTTGCCCTTCTAGCATTCACCTCCTCAGTAAAGCCAGCAGCATCGACTATCTCCTGCTCTGATCTCTAAAACCATAGGGGTTCAAGGTTCCAGATCTGCACATCTAATCTTCCCATTAGACTTGGGGGAGGGACACATCTTTTCTTGTTTTCTCCTTCTCCCCTAACAAAATGAGCCCACCCCACCCCCTTCATGAAGCATAGGTCAAATCTTCCCTATTCCAGGAAGCCTTCCCTGATTATCCCAACTGAGCTCACGTAATATTTATCAGAAAATGGGTTCTTCTATATAAATGAACTTTCTAGACAATTACCTGACAAGGCTTGTACATTTTTAGCCAGTTTCAAAGATAATGAATCCTTTGTACGTTTGTTGTTGTTATTTTTAATACTTTGTTTTCTTAAAAAGAGTACAGTGAGCTGCTCAGTTAGAGCCTTTCTTGGTCGGTTACTTTACAAAGTGATCCCTTCAAGTGTGATGACTAACCTAAATAGCACTGACTGGGGCAGAGAAAAAAGAAAGGCTCACAGTTCTTCTGTACTTCCAAGAGGGTGCTGGGCAGGCTATGAGAGAAGGGCAACCCAAAGAAAGCATAAGAGGTGGGGATTCACCTGTGTAGAATGCTGTATATATCTTTCAGCTTTTGTAATGTGTTGATTGGCTTTGCTGAACTTTAAAAAAAAAAACTTTAAAAAAAAAAAAAGATGACTTTTTGGGAGGAGGGAAAGGGAGGGATCCAAGCAGGGGAATGTTAGTAAATGTTTAACAATCAGCTATTACATATGCACACACACGTACCCACAATACACTTTTAAGTCTGCGTTATTAACATTTTTTCCCTTGCTTTATTAAGGTTAAGCAATCAGCAAAACAATAAATTAAGCCCTGATTTGTAGCTTTTGTCAATTTCCAAGGTGTAAATGCTCGCAATGAAAATTTAACAGCCGGCTCTTATGAGCCGGTCTGAGCCGGCACTAATGTACTCCTGAATGGATGGGAAGAGAGAGGAGGAATGTCAGAAAGATAAAAATCTGTTTTATTTTTAAAAAGGAAATTAAAAAAAAAAAGAAGGGCAAGAATAAGGATTGGGGGAGGTACACTTTTCAAAGGGTTGGTCTAGTCTGAGAAGTAGTGACCTGGTTGGTGGAACAACTAAGTGGTGTTTATGTTATGTTTTTGGGCAGGGGACTGTGCCTGTCCCCTGGGCACATGGGAGCTGGGGTATAGATGTTGTTGGATGGGTACTGGCAGTAGGAAATCCAAAGGGTACAAAGACAGGGTGAAAACATTGGCTCTGTTAGAATATTATGTTTATGGGCAGGAGACTGTGTCTGTCTCCTGGGCACATGGGAGCTGGGGTATAGATACTGTTGGATGGGTACTGGCAGTTGGAAGCCCAAAAGGTACAGAGACAGGTTGGTATGAGGGAAAACAGTGGCTCTATTAAAGATCTAGATTTAAATCCTACCTATCATAAACCACCAATGTGACTTTGGAAAATTACATTTATCTCATGGGAAGGGACTGACCTGTGACATGTGACTTAGACCTTTCAAGGTCTAGGGCTGAAGGTTTTGGCTTCACAGATGGACAGACAGCTCCCGAAAACTTACCCGACATCCTAAAAGGCATGAAGATCTTCTCATTGGTGTCCGGGTGTAGGATGGCCTGCAAGACAGTCAGGGAATAGCACAGCATTGAGACAAGGGCGAGTTCAGGTGGGACTCGGATTTTGGGGTGAAGAGGGGGACACATCAGCAGAAAAGGGTGGGAAAAGAGAGTGAATGCCCCAAAGAAAATACAAGTGGGCAATCGGGGCAAAGTGAGCCAGACTCTATCCTGAGCTAGTTGATGTGATAATAAATAAGTTCAGTCTGTGTAGAGCTCACCCTCTTCAGAACCTCCCACAAAACCCATGTCTAGAGCTGACTGATTTATGGCTTGAATTCTGACCCTAGCCGAAGCCACTAATTGGGCATTATTTGGGTTGTCTCGGCCCTATACCCCTTTCCAATGGGAGCAAAGGGGAGAGAAGCTAATGGGAGGAAGACTGAGCTTCTTCGGGAAATCTCCATTGTGGTCTAGAATGTAATTCATGAAAAAGGGTGAGGGAGGGTAAGACTCCATGGAGAGGAGAGGAAGAGATCGGTCCAAATCTAGGGATGGCCCAAGAGACATCAGGGTGAGAGGAAAAAATTCTAAATCAAAATACCTGTTTGATTTTCTGAGCACTCCAAAGCTGAAAGAAAGAAGAAAAGGAAGATATTGAATGAGAAAGTTACAATGTATAGTATACAATGAGGAAGTTACAATATGTAGTAACAAAGTATTGATACATTGACACAAAAGGCTGCAACAGAATCTAAAGTCTAAATTGGGAAGCTCAGGGGCAGCTAGGTGGCGCAGTGGACAGTGCATTAGCCCTGAAGTCAGGAGGACCTGAGTTCAAATCTGGCCTCAGACACTTAATACTTCCTAGCCGTGTGACCCTGGGCAAGTCACTTAACCCCAATTGCCTCAGCAAACAAACAAACCAAAATAAAATTTAAAAAAAAATTGTGAAGCTCAGAACATGATGGTGACCTGAAGCCTCCCAGTGGGACTTGACTACAGCAGCTGTTCTCTCTGGTTTCCTTCAAGACCCAACTCAAATCCCACTTTCTAGAAGAGGCCTTTTCTATACTTCAACTCCCAATCTAATACCTTCCCTCAGAGATTATGTTCCACTTACCTATATATATATACATATATATATACATATATATATATATATATAGTATTTAGTTGTTTGCATGTTGATTCCTTCATCAGAGACAATCCCCCCCCCTTACAATCCCTTCCCCCTTTCCTTGTATCCCTGCTTAGTACCCTGCCTGGCAAATAGTAAGTGCTTCATAAATGTTTGTTGACTAACTGAATGAAGTAGGATAACAAAAATAAGCCATCTTGTGTCTTATGCAGTTGTAAATTCTGGTCACACAAATATTACACATTCTAATAGCTAGAAGGCAGCTCAAAAGCCACTTGATTTCTTTATAGCCACGAATGGTTTCTTCACGCCATAATTGTCCCACATCTACTTGGAAATCTCTAACAAGGGAGAAAGATTCCATTTTCAGATACTTCAAATTGTTAGCAGATTTTTCTTTAAATCAAACCCAACTTTGCTTTTCTCGCAACATCCAGTCCTTGACCTGCATTCAAATCTCAGCTCTCTCATCATCTGTGACTTGAATCAAGTTACTTTCCTTTTTAGGTCTCAGTTTCCTCATCTATAAAATGACAGGTTGGAATAAATGACTTCTAAAGTTCCATCAAGATGGAAATCTATTACTGTAAGAAAGTTTTAAAACCAAATCTCTCTCTTGTGTGTGTCTGTCTCTCTCTGTGTCTACCTCTCTCTCTCTTCTCTCCCTCTCTTTCTCTCTCCCTCCCTCCCTCTCTCTTTCTGTCTTTGTTTCCTCTTTCTCTCCTCCCTCCCTCCTTCCCTCCCTCTCTCCCTCCCCTCCTCTCTTTGTCTCTTTCTCTCCTCTCTCTCTTGTCTCTGTGTGTCTCTCTGTCTCTCTCTCCTTGTTCAAGGTCACATAATTAGTAAGTATCTGAGCTAGATGTGAACTCAGGTGCTCCTAAGTGTGGGGCAGGTGCACACCTAGCTGTCGATGAGCATTTCCAGCCGAGTTCTCCAAAAGGCTAAGGAAAGTAGAGCCAGCTTGAGGACATGAGTAGAGCCAGCAATAGTTCAGTCTGCCAACTACCTTCTATTAGGGCTGTTTTAAGCACCAAGGTGACAAATTTAAGCAGAAACAATCTTTGTCCTCAAATATCTCACAGTCTAATGCCAGGTGCAACCTACTAACACCTATGTGCAAACAAGATATTGATGGGAGAAACTGGGAATAATCTCTGAGGCGCATGGCATAAGATGAGGGAGTGGGCAAGCTCTTAACTGCTCCTATTGGTCCCTTACAGGGTCTGGATGTCACAGCCACACTGCCAGTCTTGAGTTAAGTTAAGTTCAAATTCAAGACCTTCATTTTACAGAAGAGTAAACTGAGGCCCAGAGAGGTACAGCATTTGCTCATGGTCACACAGCAAATCCATTACAGAGCCAGATATAACAGCACAGTTAGAAGGAGTTTCAGAACTTATTATCTGATCCAGGTCATACTTGATTCATCAATCCCTTGAGAAGACCCCATCAGGTGGTCACCCAGTCTTCAGATGAAAACCTCTTCTGATGGGGAAACTCTATCTCCTCTCCCAATATTGGACACTTCTAAATGTTGACTTTTCCTTCTATTGTGCTGAAATCTGTCTCTCTGCAACTCCCTCCTTCCCCCCACTGCTAGTTTTACCCTCTGGGTACAAAAGCCACCTTGGGCATTTATAAACTGTGTGACCCTGGCCAAGAAGACACTTGTCACTTCTGTGACAAGCCAAATGAGCTACTCCCTCTTCTGCAGAGCCCTGAGGGGAACAGCTCAGCCACTGTCCTCGATGAGCTCGTTAGGCAGCTGAGGAGCCAAGTTTCATACAAATAAAACAATAAACAATTATTCTAAGACCACAAGAACCAGGCGGTCGATTCTGGTGTGTGCTCTACCTGGGATGGGAAAAGCATTATCAGGGAAGGCTTTCTGGAGGAGACACTGAAGTTGAGCCTTGAAGGTTGTATAAACTTTGGAATGATAGTGAGCCTCTAGATCAGTGACTTGTAGGACTTGAAGCTGGAAGGGACCTTGAAGATCAATTTCCTTTTTTTTCCCCCTGAGGCAATTGAGGTTAAGTGACTTGTCCAGGGTCACACAGCTAGGGAATGTTCAGTGTCTGAGATCAGATTTGAACTCAGGTCCTCCTGACTTCAGGGCTGGTGCTCTATCCACTGCGCCATCTAGCTGCCCCCTTAGATATTAATTTGACCAGGGTCCCCTAGGTTTTTCAGACCCCTCTGGCAGTCTGGGGAAGCCGATGGCTGCCTGCTCCAAGGAATTTTTAAATTCACAACCGAAGGAAATCTTCATTTGTTAAAAAATTAATTTAAAAAAAGGCAGCTAGGTGGCACAGTGAATAGAGCACCAACCCTGAAGTCAGGAGGACCTGAGTTCAAATTTGACCTTAGATACTTAACACTTCCTAGTTGTGTGACCTTACTTAAGTAAGTACTTACTTAAGCAAGTCACTTAACTCCAATTGCCTCAGGGGGGAAAAAAAGTTTAAAAACAATTTTTTTTTTCTGTCCAAATTTAAGAATTCCTTGAAATCTACCTGTGGGTCCACAATATTGAGAAGGCCTGATCAAGTCCTACCCCCTCATTTGGAGAGAAAATCAAGCTATCCAAGCAGCAGGACAAACACAAGCACAGATAACAGTCTTGGAAACTAACATTTCTGAGGTGTACTTGGTGACAGTGAACCTTTACACAGGTTTAAATTGAGGAAGGATGGCAAGGCAATCGGGTTTAATTAATTTGTCTGGGGTAACACAGCTAGTAAATGTCAGGTGTCTGAGCTCAGATTTGAATTCAGGTCCTCCTGACTCTAGGACTGCTTCTCTCTCCACTGTGCCACCGAGCTGCCCCTTACACATAGATTTGCAAAGGGATTAAAATACATCCTTAATGGAGACAAACAGCTACTAGAGACAGGAAGATGTGGCAAATCCTGATTCTGACACTTCCTAGCTATATCCTAGGCAACTCTCTGAGCCTCAGTTTACTCTTCTGTAAAGCAGAGGATTGGACAAGATGACCTTTACTGGCACTTCTGACTTTAAATCTGTGATCCTATGAGCCTTTGCCATAGTGGATAGTAGCTAGACCTGGGTGCAAATTAAGCGTCTGATGTATACTGACTGTGTAACTCTGGCCAGGTCACTGGGCGAATGCCCCAGCCAGCTCTCAAAGACTTTAAATTTCAGAAAAGGTGCCAACCTGTACTGATGGAGGAAGCTTCTCATCAAGAAGAAATCCTAAATCTGGTTACAAGCAGGAAAAGCACCACCTTGTGAGGTTTGTGCCATAGCTAGGGGGCGCCACAGTGCAAGGAGCACCAAGCCCAGAGTCTGGAGGACCTGATTCCCAAACTGGACTGACACTTCCTAACTAGGTGACCCTGGGCAAGACACTTATTCTCTGTTTCAGTTTCCTCAACTGTAAAATGGCAGTAAGATGGGGCCACTAGGTGGCGCAGTGGGGAGAGCACCAGCCCTGGAGTCAGGAGGACTTGAGTTCAAATATGATCTCAGACACTTCCTAGCTGTGTGACCCTGGGCAAGTCACTTAACCCCAATTGCCTCAGCAAAAAGAAAAAAAAATGGCAGTAAGAGCACCCATCTTGAAAGGTTGTTGTGAGGATCAAATGATATATTTGTATAGTCCTTGGCACAGTACCTGGCACATATTATTATTATATATAATATATATAACATATTATTATATAATAACTATAGCTAACATTTATGTACTACTTACTATGTAGGTGCTATATAAACATTTTTTCTTCTTCTTCCCTTCCCATAGGTTTTATTATCACCATTATACAGATAAAGAAACTGAGATTCAGAGGACAGATATGACTTGTCCATGGCTACACTTAATAAGTGGCAGAGAGGGCGTTTGGATGTGGGTTATTGTGCCTCCAGATCCATCCTTCTGTCTTCTAGAGCACCCTGCAACGTGTTAGGAAGGGGAGACTCCAACTAGGGCTAGTGCACTGTGGTTTGGGCTGCCAATGGAAGTGGAAAAGCAGAAAGATGGGGCTAATTAATCAATAAACAGGAGGAAGATGAAGGAAGGGTCAAAGATGTGTATGTGAGAGAATAATTTCGAGAGTCAGTCGCATTTTATGTCTTTAAGTTTTGTGAAAGGGTTTCCTTATATATTAGCTATTAATTAATAATATATATTTTTATTTTATTATTTTATATTTTATATTTATTATTATATTTTATATAAAATTATATATTTAAGTCTCATACAACTCTGGGAGTTAGGTTCAAACCTGACTTTTATGACTCCTTATTTTATGGATGAGAAAAGTGATTTGCCCAAGCATGGCCATACCAAAAGCATGTCCTGAATCCAGGTTTTCTGGGCTGGGGCTATCCCAGGTATATCCAGAAGGCAAGACTTTGACACTGTTCTTCCACTTACTAAAGCTGGGAATTTGGTCATATGACTTCCCTTCTACTAAAGCTGGGAATTTGGTCGTGTGACTTCCTTTCCACTAAAGCTGAGAATTTGGTCATGTGACTTCCTTTCCACTAAAGGAGAGAATTTGGACATATGGCTTCCCTTCCATGAAACTTGGGAATTTGGTCATGTGACTTCCTCCTATGAAAGCTGGGAGTTTGGTCACGTGACTTCCCTTCTCTGGGTCTCTGTTCCCTTATCTGCAAAATGGAAGGGGTGGCAAGATGTTCTCCCAGGTTCCTTGTCACTCAAACATTTGAGATGCTCCGAGTTGAAGGGTTTAAGCCTCGTTGACCAAAAGGATAGCCATGATGGTCAGAAAAATGGGGAATCTAGGGCCAAACTACTATGAACACACTCCATCTTGTCTACACATGGAAGCTCGGCAGTTCAATATTTAGCAAATATCGAGGGAGTGTACGGATGGTGAAATGGATAAAGTACTGGCCCAGGAGTCAGGAAGACTTGAATCCAGTCTCAGACACTTCATACTTCCTAGCTGTGTGACCCTGGGCAAGTCACTTAATCCCCCTTCCTTCCAAAAAAGAAAAAGAAATAGGGAGCATGTTATATTTCAGGGGTGGGAGGAGGTGTTGAGTTTGGAGTCAGGAGTTGTGGATTTGAATCTTGGTTTCTCACCTCTGCAACTTTGAGCAAGTATTTGTGTGTCTCTGAGTCTCAGCTGGGGAGATTGGACCAGATGGTCCCTGAGGTATCTTTGATGGTAAATCAATAATCATGTTCTTATGGGGTGTCCCAAAAGTCTGAGTACAGTTTTGAGCTTTGTATGGGCTTGAAGGTCTACATAGTCCTTTCCTCATAAGAATACAGTGGAGATATTATCATGCCTGTTTTACAGAGAAGCAAACAGTTAACATAATCAACTGATCCATGTTGAAACGGAAACTTGAACCCAGGTCTTCCTGGGAAAGCTGCTCCCTTGTCGCTCACCCACACTAGCTGCCCATTTTTGTGTATGTGTTTGGGGGATAGAGCAGGCTCCTGGTTTGGATGTCACAGAGGGTGCAAAAGGAAAGAAAGGTGCCCCAACGCCCCGTCTGCACAAATAGACAGGAGATGTACCTTGAGCTGGCCCACTCCCCTAATATATATTTATAATTTTTTTTTGCTTTTTGCTGAGGCAATTGGGGTTAAGTGACTTGCCCAGGATCACACAGCCAGGGAATGTTAAGTGTCTGAGACTAGATTTGAACTCAGGTCCTCCTGACTTCAGGGCTGGCGCTCTATTCACTGCGCCACCTAGCTGCCCCCCATTCCCCTAATATTAAGGAGGTTGCCTTGGGCACGCACGATATAATGACTCAATGTTGGGGTTCCCCATTATTCTCTCTGGACACAGCTCCTCATAAAGATAAGCCGATGATCGGCACATTTATCAGTTTCTTCCTGGGGTAGCTAGAATGATAGAATTAGTGTTGGGCAGGACCTCAGAGGTCATCAAGTTCAATACCCCCTTTCAATTGTTGAAAAAACTGAGGTCAAAGAAAGGATTGAGGCTAGAAAGGGGCAGAGTCAGCATTTGAATCCAGAACCTCTTGATCCAAATCCAACTCTTTCTATAGCACAGAGGAAGTGAGAGTAAAAAGGAGAAAGGAGAGTAGAAAATGGAGGCAGGAGTATGGAAACAAAGTGGTTCTTGAGTGATTTTCCCTCAGGGGAAATCGAATCTTCATCACTTTACCCAGAGACTTTGTCAGAGGCCAGTCAGGTGCCAGCTGTTTGGACAATCAGTCACCAGCAGGGGGAGCCAAACAACCTCCTCACGGGCAAGGCTCTCTGCCCACTGGGTATGAAGCCACTTTTTTTGGATTATTGGGGTTACCTGTGAAATGGGGCTAACCTGGATGGTCTCTAGTTAAGGGAGTCCTGCCAGGAGAGCTGCTAATCCTAGTGTTTAGGGGGCAAAAGCAGCCTGGTCTACACTAGGGAAAGGATGCAGGGCTAGGAGATGGAGATATTGGAAGATCAGGATATCAGAATTCAAATTCAAACCACCTGTCTACTGGGATACCGGCCTTGAAGGGTGTTGCCAGGATCAATTGAGTTAGTGGAGGTAAACAGTAAACCACTCTATTAATATCAGCTATTATTACAGCCTCTTATTGCTCTTCCTATATCCATCTTCTCCAAGTTCCTTGAATCCAGGACTCTCTCCAGAGTCCTCAAGCTGTTTTAACCTCTTAACTCTCTAGCTCAATAAACTCTAGTGGCTCCCTGTTACCTCCAGGACCAAATATCACAGGACTGTTAAAATGTGATTTTTAAAGCATGGATTCAACCATGTTGAACTCTATTTTTTTTTCCCTCCTTTGTTTGTATCCCAGTGCTTTTTAGCACAGGGCCTTGAACATAGTGTTTATAAATGCTTAGTGACTTGGCCTATCACTCCTGCTCAAGAAGATTCGGTGGCTCCCCATTGCCTTCAGGATAAAATCCTCATTGGCCCAACCCAATCTGGCTCCAGTCTCCTCTTCCAGACTCATTTCATGTGACCCCTCTTTAATACACAAAGTTCTAGCCAGAATTGCCCATGGGATGTTTCCTGTTAAGGTCATCCAGCCCCTGCCTCCTTGTCTTTACCCAGTCTGTTCCCCATATCTGCCCTGCTTTCTCTCCTCACTGGCCCCTCTCTGCAGGGCTCGGCTCAGCCTCCACTCCCTGGGCAGGACATTACTCCCAGCTCTCAGCAACTCCAGCCAAGACGCTTTGCCTTTATTTTAAATAGGCTTTTGACTGGTGTTCTGTATGGTTATACTGCCTCCGAGCCAGAAAGACCTGTGTTCAAATCCCATTTCTGCCACATTCTGACTGTGAGACTTTGGGGCGTGGGGGCGTGGGGGGGAGCCTCCACTTTTTACTTCAAAGCCCCAATCACTTGGTATTTTCTGATCTGTGGACATGTTGTTCCACTGTCTCTGGAGAATGTTAGCTTCTGAGATGGTTTCATTTTTTGTCGTGTGTGTGTGTGTGTGTGTGTGTGTGTGTGTGTGTGTGATAGAGACAGAGAGAGAAAGAGATACAGAGGCAGAAAGAGAGAGACAGAGACAGAGACTGAGAGAGACAGGGAGACAGACAGAAAGAGAGACAAAGACACACAGAGACAGAGAGATGGAGAGTGAGAAAGACAGAAAGACACACAGAGATAGAGAAAGAGAGATAGAGACAGAAAGACACTAATAGAGTGACAGAGAGAGAAAAAGAGAGAGAGAAAGAGAAGAAGAAGAAACTGACAGAGACAGAAACAGAGAGAGAGAAAGAGAGGGAAACACAGAGACAGAAAGAGACACACAGAGAAACAGACAGAAGAGAGATTCAGAGACAGGAACAGAGATAGAGACAAAGAGAAACAGAGACAGAGAGATAAACTGACAGAGACAATGAGACAGAAAGAGACAGAGAAAGACAGAGAGATAGAGGCGGCAACAGAAAGAGATACAAAGAGACAGAAAAGACAGAGAGACTGACAAAGAGAGTCAGAGAGAGAGAGAGAGAGAGAGAGAGAGAGAGAGAGAGAGAGAGAGAGA
>JAJPUD010001520.1:50177-64019 GCA_023553655.1 Myrmecobius fasciatus | reverse complement strand
AGAGAGAGAGAGAGAGAGAGAGAGAGAGAGAGAGAGAGAGAGAGAGAAAGTGTAACTTATTGGCAGGTTCTGTTTTCAAGAACTTGACACAAACCAAGAAGATGCTCCCTGAGGACTCTCTCTCTCATTGACTCTCCCTTTGCACACATCCCAGATGGAGCTGCCTCATAAACCAAGACACTAATGACTTCCTATGAGCTTAACAAAATAAAGTTAAAAGGCAATGAAGTCTGCATTTAATTCCATTTCTGCTCTCCTGACTACAGGCAAGGGCTGCCTAAAGCAACGCTTCTTAAACTGTGGGTGGCAATGACCCCATATGGGGTCATATAACTGAACATGGGGGTCGCAAAAAGTGACAACAGCAAAAGGTTCTGAATGCAATGACCGAAAATGAATTCAAGGTCAAATGCATAATAAACCCGTGCGTTTCTGGCAGCACTTGCCTGCCCTACGTCTCGTGTCCGCCCTGTGTCTCATGTCCTCTCTGCCACTTTCATTCTCAACACTGAACCTGTGCACTTTGCACCGTGAGTGCAGAACCCCTGCTGGAAACACCTGGGTTCAGATTCGAGGTGGGATCATATTAAGATTACTCAGGTGAAAAAGGTTTACAAGTGAAAAAAGCCCGGGGTTTCTTCAACTTTTTCCACTTATGACCCCGTTTCACCTGAGAAATTTTTATGCGATCTGGGTACATAGGTATATAAAATAGATATACATTTAGACATTTACTGATAATAAATCACAAATTTCACCACTCCCATATTCAATTCCAAGTCCCTGCATGGGACTTGCAACCCACAGTTTAAAAAAGCTGGAGTCTAAAGCCTGGAGGTACTGGAAGGAGATCCTGGGCAGCAAGGAAACAGTGAACCTGGAAGAAGCTGAACCAAGCTCTTTGGCCCCATGTGTCCCTTTGGTGGGAGACAGAGTGGTGCAATGGTTAGAGCAGACCCAGGTCTGAATCCTTCCTTGGATACTTCACTGGCTGTATGACCTTAAACAAATCCCTTCATATCTCTCAGCCTCGGTTTTCTCATCTGTAAGATGGAGACAATAATAGCACAGGGTTCTTGTAAGGATCCAATGATTTTAAAGTACTTTACAAACTTTAAAACAATTTAACTACTAGCTGCACTACTCAGCTAAGACACCTAGGTGGCGCTCTAGGAGATAGAGTGCCAGATCTGAAGTCAGGAAGACTCAGCTTGAGTTCAAATCTCAACCTCAGACACTTATTAGCTGCACGACTAACCTACACGCCTGTTTACCTCACTTTCCTCATCTGCAAAAGCAAGCTGGAGAAAGAAATGGCAAACCACTCCAGTATCTTTGCCAAGAAAACTCCAAATGGGGTCATGGAGAGTTGGACTGGACTGAAAAGACTGCAACAACAATAATTATTCATCACTCCTGATGAGCTCACTCATCAATCTAAGATCAAGAGTTGCAGATAGCAACACTCTTGGTTATCCTTTGCAACTTTGATGCACAAAGAAAACTGAGACAAGGGTTAAATGATAGCAGAGTGTCAGTACTAGGACCAGAATTATTGTGCCAAATCCAAGGATGCTTCCTGGAGGTATCTTAGGGGCTCCAGGAGGGCAATCCCACAAAATCAGATCTGGAGGGGAATATACTTTAAGGGGTTAAAAATGCCAGGCAAACATAAGGTACTTATGCACTGGATTTGGCGATTGTCTTTGGCTGCCTGACCACTGGCACAAATCTTTCAAAAATCATGAGTTGGGAAACTAGAAAACACAGCCAGGAAAACTAGAAATGGATAGAGTCAGACCTGAGCTCAAATTCTACCTCAAGCACTTACTAGCTATATGTCACTAGGCAAGTCATTCAACCTCTGCCAGCCTCAGTTTCCTCATCTGCAAAATGGGAATAATAGTAACACCTGCCTCCCAGGGTTGTTGTGAGGACCGAGTTAATATTTGTAAAATTCTATATAAATGCTAGTGATAATTGAGAATCAAGATGCTACATTCACCATGACCACTTGATTAGAAGGGGGAGGGAAGGAGGGAGATGAGAGAGGAAGGGGAAGAGAAAGGTAGAGACACAGACAGAGAGACAGAGCAACAGACAGAGAAAGAGAGAGAGAGACAGAGAAAAAGAGAAAGAACAAAACAGAAGAAAAGAGGGGGAAAAAGAAAGGAAAAGAGGGCAGAAAGGAAAGAATGGAAAGAAAATGAGAGAAAAAGAAAGAAAAATGAGGAAGGAAAAGAAAGAGTAAAAGGAAAGAATGAAAGAAGAAAGGGAAGGAGGGAGGAGGGGGTGGGAGACAATTTCCTGCCAATGGACCATTTTTCTCTTGAGCAACAGTGTAAGAAAAGCCATTTATCCCCCAGCGGAGGCTGTCTGGTCAGGGGCCATTTCACTGCTTTCCGCCGAGTCCTGATTCCAGGGAGCACAGGAAGGGGAACACAAACAGCAGGAAAGAGGAAGGTCTCCCAACAGTTTCTCGGCCTACCCAATGCCCTTTGCCAGGAAGAGGGGGAGGGAAACCATATCCTAAGCCCCAAACAAGCCCCAACTCTCTCCCCCACATCCCACCCGTCCCCATCCCTCTGAACAAAGTCTCCTCAGGGAACCCACCTCACTACTCTCTCCATGGTTGTTTGAGGGAGCTGCCAAGGCGAGACCCGAATCCCAGACCTGGAGCTGCCATCTTTGAGATTTCACTCTACCAGAGGTCTTTAACTTTAGCCCCAGCAGATCACCATAGCCTAGTCAGAAACAGTCTGAGGTAGGGACATTCAGCATCGGTCATTACTCAAACTAGAAGCCCACAGAAGTCTGTCTCCACACTTACCTCCCTTTCCATGTCCTTTCCCACAAGCCCTGCTCAATATCCCTTCCTTCTTCAAGCCTCAGCTTGCCCTATTATCCTCCTTATCAGGGGAAATCTGAGAAAAACTCATGGATTGTGGTGTGATGAGAGAGCCTTGAAGGAATCTAGGATCTGGATTCAGATCTCGGCTCCAATACTTGTTAGCTGAGTCACCTTCGGCAAGTCATTTCACTTCTGCTAGCCTCAGTTTCCTCATGTGTAAAATGGGGATAATTAAAGCATCTCCTTCACAGTATTGTTGTCAGGGGCAAAGACAATAGGGGAAGTGCTTTGTAAACAATAAATGCTTGCTAATTTTTTAAGGTGTAAATGCTCTGTAGTAATCCACACTCAGTCCCCATACTCCTCTCTCTGGGTGCAGATAGTTCTCTCCATCACAAATCTATTGCCCTGAATCACTTCCTTTTTTTTTAAAGAACCACATCCATCAGAACTGATCATCACATAATCTTGTTGCCCTGTACAATGGTCTCCTGGTTCTGCTCATTTCACTCAGCATCAGTTCATGGAAGTCTCTCTAAAATCATCCTGCTGATCATTTCTTACAGAACAATAATATTCCATAACATTCATATACCATAATTTATTCAGCCATTCTCCAATTGAGGGGCATCCACTCAGTTTCCAGTTCCTTGCCACTACAAAAAAGGACTGCTATATTTTTGCACATGGGGGCCCTTTTCTCTTTTGTATAATTTCTTTGGGATATCTGGATCAAAGGATATGCACAGCTTGGTAGCCCTTTGGGCACAATTCCAAAATGTTCTTCAGGATGGTTGGATCCATTCACAATTCCACCAACAATGTAGTGACCCAGTTTTCCCACATCCCCTCCAACATTCGTCATTATCTTTTCCTGACATCTTAGCCAATCTGACAGGTGTGAGGTGGTACCTCAGAGTTGTCTTAATTTGCATTTCCCTGATCAATAGTGATTTAGTAAATGCTGGTTATTATTTTTCCTCCAGTTTTCAATCTATGAAGCTTGGAAAGCATCTACCTACTCCACTTCTACTATGTAGGAAAAGCCAGTCATATATAACAAAACCTGAAATAGGGGCACGGACTCTCGGGAGTTAGCAACAGGCCGAGATAAAGAAAAGAGAGCTGGTATGGGCTACCTTGTCATTTTATAGGTTTGGGTACAGTCATGTAAGGTTAGAACTAAAAGAGACCTTAGAGAGAATTGACAAGAATAGAATCGAAGCTTCGTGAGGGCAGGTGCTTTGTTGTCTTGGGGGAGTTACCAGGCTGGAAACATCTTCCACAGATCCACGAATGGCCTACCTACCTCCTCCCTCATTCTCAACTTGGGGCCTTAAAGAGTTGACTGGGACAAGAAGAAGTTAAGTGATTTGTCTAAGTTCACATAACCGACATATATCAGAGATAGCTTTGAGCTGGGGTCAACACCTAGGGGCAGCTAGTGGATGGTGCACAGAGCACCAGGCTGGAGTCAAGAAGGCTCATCTTCCTGGCTTCAGACATGTCTTAGCTGTGAGACCCTGGGTAGGTCACTTAATACTGTCTGCCTCAGTTTCTGCCTCTGTAAAATGAGCTAGAGAAGGAAATGGCTAACCACTGAAGTATCTTTGTCAAGAAAACCCCAAATGAGGTCACAGAGTCAGACATGAATAGAAAACAATAAAGCTTCAAGTTTGGATCTTCCGATGGTAGCTCTTGGCTGGAACATGATAGGCACTTAATAAATGTTGGATAAATCAAGATAAAATTAGTCCAAATCCCTCCTTGCAGAGAGAACTTTTGAAATGAAGTGATTTGTCCAAGATCACACAGGTGGTGTTAAAGCCAGGACTTAAGCCCAAGCATCTTAACTCTCACTGCAGGCTCTTTCCACAGCATCCTTCTGCTCTGAGAGAGGTTAGGAAGCTCAAGGACACAGAAGTGGAAGACAGGACAGAGACAATGAGACAGAGCAATGAAGAGGAAGAGGAAAGATGGCGATCGTTCTCCAAGAACTGCCTCGAGAAGCAAGGTAACCTCAGAATTCATCAACTGAACTACACTTACATGGAAACTCTATTTTGAAATCTCAATTCTCATGACTTTGGGCAAGTTATATCATCTCTATGAGCCTCAGTTTCCTCCCTTTTTTTCCTGAGGCAACTGAGGTTAAGTGACTTGCCTAGGGTCACACAGCTAAGGAATGTTAAGTGTCTGAGGCCAGATTTGAACTCAGGTCCTCCTGATTTCAGGCCTGGTGCCCTATCCACTGCACCACCTAGCTGCCCCCATTTCCTCCTTCTTAATAAGGGAGCTGGACAAGATGGTCTTTGGGGTACTTTCCAGCCCTAACAATGTGATAGTGGCTCTTGTGATCGCCATACCACATTGAGACAACATGGTGAAACAGAAATAACACTAAATGAAATCCCAGCCTCCCTGCCTTAGAACAGGCTGTCCTCCGGGAAGCACCATTCAGCCACTATCTCATTCAAAAGACATTTCCTGCCTTCTATTCCCACCCTCAACACCTTTTCCCCAAAGATAATTTTAAATTTGCTTTGTAATTTCCTATTGTTAAATGTATCCTTCCCAATAGGATGTGAGATCTTATTTCATTTGTCTTTCTATCGCCAGTTTCCAGCATGGTGGCTGGCACACAGTAGGTCCTAATAAATGTATGTTTCATTGAATTAAATTGACCTAGAAGTCTGAAGACCTGGATTCCTTAGGCAATTCACATGACCTCCTGGAAGATGCACAGAAGGCACATTAAAAGGAAAATGGGTACATTAGGTGATCAAATCAGGATTTAAAACACACACACACACACACACACACACACACACACACACACGTTCCCATGATTGTGCCTCGCCATACCTCTGCTTTGGATCCATCTCTTTACCTGTACTGCTGAATAAAGATAGGGAAAATTACCATTCTAACTGAATACACCCCAAATTTATATTATACATCCTCATCTGGGCCCTCACCGCTATAAGGCAATCTTACAATACTTCCCTTATCAACTCGTCACACTCTCCATGGTAGTTCCTCCAACTCTTCCCTGTCCTTCTCAAACCTCCCTTGGCTCCTCTCCCTCCTTTTCTCTCAGCTGAGAACCTTCCCTCATATTTCACAATAAAAAAATGTCCTTTTGTAAATTATTTGCCACAAGTACTCTCCTCTCTCCTCTTTCTCATCTCCTACCCCTCAGATGGACAGCTAGGCGGTATTGCAGTGGATAGAACACTGAACTTAAGAGTCAGGACGTTCAAATCCAGGCTTGGACACTTATTAGCTGTGTGACCCTGGGCAAATCTGTCACTCTGTTTGCCTCAGTTTCCTGATCTGTAAAATGAACCAGAGAAGGAAATGACAAATCATTCCAGTATCTCTGTCAATGTCTTTTGCATGCCCTCCTTCACCTTCTCTCATGTGATGAGGTGGTGTTTGTTTTTCCTAGGCCTAACCCTTCCACTTGCATGAGCAATCCCATTCCATTTTATCAAAAGACAACTCTCTCTGTTGTTAACCATGCTCAATCAAAAAAATCCTCACTTACTCCTTCCATCCCTGCTAACTATTGCCCCATATCTCCTCTGCCCTTTGTGGCCAAACCTCCATGAAAAAGTGCCTCCACTTTCTTAAAATCCAGCTTCTGATCTCGCCATTTCACCAGTTGCCAGGGATCTCTAGCTACCAAATCCCGTGGCCTTTTTTCAATCCTCATTCTCTCTGACCTCTATGCAGTCTTTGACACTGCTGATAACCCTTCTTAGTTCTCTCCTCCCTTTAGATTTGCAGAGCACGCTCTCCTGGTTTTTCTCCTACCTCTCTAACCTCCCTATCTCTGTCTCCTTTGCTGAGTTTAATCACAGATGTCCTCAGGGTTCTGTCCTGGACATGCTTCTTTCTATACTATTTCCTTTGATGATCCTATCAACTCCATGGATTTATTTACCGTCTCTACACATTTCCCAATTCTTTCTTCCCCTAAGCTTTCCGCTGACCTCCAATCTCACATCTCCAGAAGCCTTGTAGAGATCCCAAACTGGATTCTAATACGTATCTTAAACTCATGTCCCAAATCGAACTCACCTTTCCCCCAAAGGCTCTCTCCACCTACCTCCCCCATCACTGAAGAGGGCAATACCCTCAAGCTTACAATCTAGGCGCCATCTTGGATTCCTCACTATCTCACACTCCCATGTTAAATCTGTCGATAAACTCTGTTGCCGCGACTCTTACAATATCTCTCCAATATCTTCCCTTCTCTCCTCTGACCCTGATCCCATTCTAGGGAAGGCCCCTATTTCCCCATGCCTGGATTATTGCAATAGCTGCTGGTGGCTCTGACTGCCCCATCTCCAACACATCCTACGTTTGGTCACCAAAAAGATCTTCTTAAAGTAAAGTTCCCCTCCTATTCAATAAACTGGGAATGTTATTGAGAAGTGATTCCCTATCACCAAGATCCTCCTTTTGGTGTTCAAAGTCCTTCATAATCTGCCCCCCCATGTCCACCCCTCACCCTTTGATATTGTTTTACATCTGACTCCCTGCCATGTCTTCTTTCATTCTGAGACACTGGCTTCCTAATTGTTCTCTGAAAAAGACCCTCTCTCTCTCTCTCTCAGCTCTGGGCATTTCCCCTGGCTGTCTCCCAAACCTGGAATAGGCTCCTTCCTCATCTCTGTCTCCTGGCTTCTCTGGCTTCCTTTAAGCCTCAACTAAAATCCCATCTTCTATAGGAAGCGTTTCTCAAATCTTAATTCTAAGCCCTGCTTTATTTCCTTTTTATCCTGTGTATAGCTTCTTTGTTACTTGCTTGTTGTCTTTCCCATTGAACTGTGAGCTCCTAGAGAGCACGTTTTGTTTTTTGCTTCTTTTTGTATCTTTATCCTTAGCTTCATGTCTGGCATACAGCAGGTGCTTAATAAATGTTTGCTGACTGAAAGGTAGCCTGGAAATCAAATTATAAAGATCTTTAGATATCAAACAGAAGAGCTGATATTTGATCCTAGAGGTAACAGGGAGTCACTAGAGTTTATCAAGTAGAGGAGTGATATGATCAGATGCGTTCTTTAGCAAATCATTTTGGAAGCTTAGTGGATTGGGGTGGGAAGACTCTTGAGACAAAGAAGACCAATCAGGAAGCTACTGTATAGTCCAGATGATAGGCAATGAGGCCTTGGGCTAGAGAAGTACCATGGGAGAGGACAGAGGGCAATGAAAGTGAAGGATGCTGGGAAGTCATCTTGGATTCTTATCTCACAACCTCAAATCGAACTTGTTGATAAACTCTGTTGATTTGACTCTTGCAATATCTCTCCAATATGCTCCCTTCTCTCCTCTGACCCTGATCCCACTCTAGGGAAGGTCTCTATTTCCTCATGCCTGGATTACTGCAATAGCTGCTGGTGGCTCTGCCTGCCCCATTTCCAACCCATCCTACATTCGGTCACCAAAAGGATCTTCTTAAACTGGAGGTCCAACCACACACATTTCCCTCCTATTCACTAAATGTATCAAGGAGTGGTTCCCTATCACCTCCAGGCTCAAACTCAAGATGCTCTGCTTGATGTTCAAAGTCCTTCATAATCTGCCCCCCTACCCCTTGCTGTTGTTTTACATCTGACTCCCTGCCATGTCTTCTTTCATTCAATGACACCGGCCTCCTGTTTCCTGAACAAGACCCTCTCTCTCTCTCAGCTCTGGGCATTTTCCCTGGCTATCTCCCAAGCTTGGAATATTCTCCCTCCTCATCTCCATCTTCTGGCTCACCTTAGAGGAGGAGGAGAACAACCCCATTCTAAACCAACAACAGAGGGGACAGATTCAAACGACGGAAAGAATAGTAAGAAGGGGCCCAGCTCAAGCTGAAGGAGCTCCTAAGGGACATCTGAAAGTAAGCACAGGTAAGATTTAGTCTTCTAGCTTCAGAGGGCAGATCTCTAACAACCAGCTAGGGTTACAGAGGCAGCTTTTGGCTCAGTATAAGGAAGCACCACCTAAGAATTCATACTGTGACGAAAAAGATTAGGTAGTGAGCTCCCTGTCTTTGGAAGTGCTCCACAAAAGACTGGATGTCTGTCAATGCTGTGGAGACTGCAGGGGAAGGTTGAACTCTGAATTCCCTTTCAAAGGTTCCCAATGAGGAGGATGACTCTGGAGTCAGATGCACTGGGCTTAAATAATGTGTAACCTTGAGCAAGTGACTTGAACGTAACTTTCCTGCCTCAGTGGCCTTATTTGTGAAATGCACAGTCTCTGAAGCCCCTTTTGGCTCTCAGCCCATGCTCCTGTAGCCCTATGACCCCTGGCCTGCTTGCCTCTAAGCTTTTACGTGAGTACCAAATGACTTTATAGGTGGGAACGTACAGCGGAAAATAGAACTCCTTGGCATTGCGGCTACATTTCCCCTGCCCAAATGCCAGTCAGCCAAACCAGAACGTGGGCTTCTCGAGGTTGGGGACCATGTCTTTGTAAGTCTAGGTCTCCTCCCTCTAGCAAATACCTAGTACAGGGCTGGGCATCCGAGACCACCCTCCCCCAAAGCCTCCATACAAGCTCCCACCTCCCTCCATTTCTCCCAGGGAGCTGGTCCCCACCCAACTCTGCCTCCCTGCACTTCTGCCTTTGCTCACTCGCCAGCATCAATCTGTCTCTCCAATCTGCCACTCCGCTGGGCCTGGAGGAAGCTCCTGGAGCCCAGGGGACACAGATGCAGCTTCACCAATTAGAAGAACAATGCAACCGGGGCTAGCCCAGGAAGAGGGGCAGGTGCCATCTTGGAATGTCGCTGCTCGGGGAGGGACCAGAACGGGCAAGCAGGAAGGGCACCCATCCTGGGGGGGGGGGGGAATTTGGAGGTCGCTCTCCTCTTCTGGTGGCATTTCTGGGCCAAGGACTGGATCTTGGGAGATCTCAGGCCAGGAATGAATGAGCGAACCAGCCTCTTCAAGACCCCGGCACAGCTGAAGGGAGAGAGGAGCGGGAGGACCCTAGAAGCCGGCCCCAGCCTCTCTCAACTGGCCTGTCCACCATCCAGGACAACTGCCAGCTCTTTGCAACGCCAGCCAGCAGGGCCTGGAATCTCTCCTAGTCCCCCCCACCCCCCCTCCCCAGCACAAACCAAGAAACAAAACCCTCACTTGGAAGAAAAGTTTCAGTCCCCTCTATGGCCAAACTTTCTCCCAGAATCCTTTGCGATCAGCAACACTCTGTTCTGAGCCACTGGTAAACAGGAAAGTCCAAACAAAGCCTCCCATCAGCAGTGCTCTTATCTTGTTCAAAAGGTTTTCATCTCTCTTCTCTAGTTTTAGCCAATGGTGACGCCCATGAGGTGGGTGAGACAAGTGCTTTGAGCTCTATTTTAAAAGATGCAACAGCTGCCTTCACTCAGGCCACCAAATCCTCCATTCCCTCCCAACCTCTCAAATTGGAACTCAGAACTCTGCTTCTGGGTCCCTGGGCTGGGATAGCCGAGCTTCTGCCTTATTTTGCCAGGAACCAGACCTTTACACTGCATATCAGTCATGTCACCCCAGTCCTTTCCAGGTCCCCTTTAGGTAATCTTCCACCATTGCAACATAAGCTCCTTGGGGCATGGACTACCTTGCTAGCTTGTATTTGTACCCCTGGGGCTTAGCACAAAACCTGGTACACATTAGATATTTAATAAATGCACTAGCTACCACTTACCTATTAAGCAGGGTCACAGTTACTGAATGACAGAATCAGGAATAGAATCCAGCTCAACCAACTTCTAGTCTAGGGACTTTTCTTGAGATACACTATCTCTAAGAGACAGAGGCAGCAGCAAGAGGTCTGGGAAATTCACAGAAGAGCCTATCAGTACCTGAGAGCTGGCTGCAGGAGCTTGTATTTAATGAAACCAGCAGAAAGAAGGGCAATGAAAAAGAAGTCTGGGAGACTGGATTCCTATTTAACCCATCCCTGCAGATTTCACTTTTAAATTAAAATTAGTCGCAACCTGATTTCCTTTTGGGCCATCTGATTTTTGGGAGGCCTCCCATGCACAATGCTTGGAGAGCACATGTGGTCTTTGAAGGAATGGAGGCAGGAACACGAGAGGCTCAAGAATCTCTAATATCCAGGGACCAAAGGCGAGAACTCTCAGATTGCCAGAGATGAAGGATTTCAGAGCCGTCTAGACCATCTCGGCCCTCGCCAAGCGCTCTCCTGACCATCCTGGAAGGGCTTCAGTGAGAGGAAGCCCTCTACTTCTGAGGACAGTTCATTCCACTTGGGGGAAACTACTAATTAGGAAAGCTTTCTGGCATTGACTCAACTGGCGTCTCTACAACTTCCCCCTATTTTCCCACTCTCTGGGGTCACACAGAACAAGTCTAACGCCTCTCTCATCTGACAGACTTTCAAATCTTTAAGTCAGTTATCTTTTCCTCTTCTCCAGGAGAAACACCCCAGTTCCTTTAATCATATGTCATGAGCTCAAGGCCCTTCCCCACTCTCCAGATATTCGTCAGCTCATCCATGTATTTCCTCTACCAGCCCCCCAGAACTGAACACAAGACTCCAGGGCACAGGACAGAGGGGATGAGCACCTCCTTGACCCTGAACACCAGTAGCCTTGATGTCCCCACAACTCGGCATAGTGCCTGTTCACATCATAGCAGACACATAATAAATAAATGTTTATTGATCAAAATTGTTTTCATAATAAAACTAAGATGTTTTAATTTCTAATACAGTAAACGTTGGTACAAATGGGCCCACACAAATAAATATCTTTGGAGTCCTCAATAAAATTTAAGAACTTAAAGGGGTCCTAAGATCAAGATGCTTATCCCCAAATGATATTCTTCTCTGAATGCAGCCTAAGACTGAGAGATAACGTGGATGGAGTGTTGGAGTTTGGACCAAGTCTAGCTGGGTTGGAATCCTACCACCCATGCTCAAAGGAGGAAAGGAAGGAAAGGAAAGGAAGGAAGGAAAGGGAAAGGAAAGGAAGGGAGGGAGGAAGGAAAGGGAAAGGGAAAGGAAAAGGGAAAAGGAAAGAGAAAAGAAAGGAAAGGGGAAAGGAGAGGAAAGAGGAAAGGAAAGGAGAAAGGAAAAGAAAGAGGTAAGGGGAAAGGAAAGGGGAAAGGAAAGGGGCAAGAAAAGGGGAAAGGAAAGGGGAAAGGAAGGAGGGAGGGAAAGTGAAATGAGAGACATGGGGGAGGAAGAGGAGGGAAAATAGTGTGCTTTGATCTGTATTCAGATGTATCCATTTTTCCTCTGAAAGTGGAGAACATTTTCCCACCCTGAGTCCTTTGGGATTGTCTTAGCTCATTGCATTGCTGCGAAGAGAAATCTATCACAGTTGATCACCACACAATACTGCTGTTACTGTGTACAATGTTCTCTCTGACCCTGGGCAATTTAACTCCTTAAATGTATTTCTTTATCTGCAGAACTGGGAGGAGAACTGGGTCCCAATAAGAACTGTTTCCCATACAACTCTCTCTCCTGTTGGTTTCAAGGATCATGTGAGGACACTGTAGACACGACACTTGAAACTTTAAAGCATGTAGAAATGTGAGCTACTAAGTATCCCATCCCGTATTTTTAGTTTGTATCCACAGCACCTGGTGCCGTACTTGAAGGCCTCCTATTTCACTGAATTTCTAGGTGAGGAAATTCTCTCCACCAAGGAAGGTCGGCATCTTCTCAGCAATTTATGATCTTAGAAATGAGAAGCAGGAGGTGTACCATCAGCCAACCAGCACTTCCCAATTCTTGGTCTGGCTCTACCCATGATGCCTCTTACCTGACACACAGCAAGTGCTTAATAAATGTTTGTTGGATTAAATGGTTCTAGTTCCTCCTCAATCCCTTTGCTGCCAAACTACCTAAAAACTTATATCAGTCTGTCTGAAATACCCACAAAGGGACTAACTGAAAGGATACTGTCTTTTTTGGGAGAGGTGGGGGTTTGAACTTGGGTAGAAAACTCCTTCCATCAGGGGAATTATCTCATAGAGCTATTGGGATGATAAGACTTTTCTAAGGTCACACGTACCAGAAATAAGACCTGAATTCAGACATTCCTCACTCCCAGGGTGCCTTCTGTCTGCTGTCCCATGATGCTTTTTGAAATGCCGTATGGGATCATTTTTTTTTTTTTAAGCAAAGACCCGTCTTCTGACTCATTCAGGTCTTCCCTCTCTTGAGCCTTCCATGGAAGAAGAGAAACGCCACTCTGTCCAACACCTTTCTCCTGGCTTTGAGGTAAGGGGAGAAAATAGTCATTCCACCTCCTTGGGTCCCTGCTTCTCTCAGCAACAGGGGAAAACCATTCCATGAGCACTAGAATCCTCTCTTTCAGGAAGGGAAAAGCCATTCCACTAAGTTTTTATTGTGAAGTCTCAGGGCCTTTTCTCAATCCTCATTCTTCCCGACAGCTTCAAAGCACTAGCACTATTAATCACTCTCTTCTTGATACTTTCTTCTCTTTAGATTTTTTCCCCCTAGTTCAAGCTCTTTTAAAAAAAATTATTTCCCCTCAATCATATGTAAAAACAAATTTTAACATTTAGGTTTTTTTTTAATTTTGCATTCCAAATTTTATCCCTCTTTTCTTTCCCTCCCTCCTTCCTGCAATAGTAAGCAATATGATATAGATTAGACACATGCAATTTCTATTTCTAGAGGGAAGAAGGGAAGGATGGAGGAAGGGAGGAAGGGAGGAAGGGAGGAAGAAAGGAAAGAGGGAAAGAGGAAAGAAAGAAAGGAAGGAAGGAAGGAAGGAAAGAAGGAAGGAAGGAAGGAAGGAAGGAAGGAAGGAAGGAAGGAAGGAAGGAAGGAAGGCAGGCAAAAGAAGAAAGAAAGAAAGGAAGGAAGGAAGGAAGGAAGGAAGGAAGGAAGGAAGGAAGGAAGGAAGGAAGGAAGGGGGAAGGAAGGAAGGAAGGAAGGCAAAAGAAGAAAGAAAGAAAGGAAGGAAGGAAGGAAGGAAGGAAGGAAGGAAGGAAGGAAGGAAG
>JAJPUD010001520.1:0-46634 GCA_023553655.1 Myrmecobius fasciatus | reverse complement strand
ATCAGATCATACCCAGGTTTCCCTTTTGATTCTCAATGGTAGCACTTAGCACACTGCTTGGCACATAGTAGGCATTTAACAAATGCCTAACGAATTTAGCAAACTCATGTTTACTAAGCCTGGCAAAATACCCGATCATACCCAGGTTTCCCTTTCGATTCTCAATAGTAGCACTTAGCACATTGCTTGGCACATAGTAGGCATCTAACAAATGTTTGTTGACCGACTGACTACTAGTTCCTGAGTTGTGTCCTCTTAATATACTAACACCCCTCCCAAGGAAGATACCACTAATGACTATATTTGCTTCTGGATGCCTCAGGAAGGACCTTGGGCAGCAGGAAGAAGGTGAAGAGTCTCAGGCTGGTGTCACTTAACAGGTGAAGGAACTGGAGATGTTTAGGCTGAAGAGGAGCCCTGGAGGGGTGAGCCCGGTAACTTTATTTAAAAGGCTCCCTTCAGAAATTGGCAAGGGGCAATGGAAAGGTGCCTGGTGGCCATGATTCACTGTCACAGACGATAAATAAGAATTTGAGAGGAGACAGAGCAACCAATAACGGGGGGGGGGGGATAAGGAATGACTGAAAATAGACTGGGTGCCCTGCCGGTATCTACCCACTGGCAAAGCAATGGGACCGAGGTTCCCGACGTTTTGGGCGAAGCTACACAGAACCTGACTGGATCATCCAGGAGGAGCCCAGGCGGACAGGCTGAATCGTTAGAGGTAATGTCTAAATGGCAGACTGCCTTGTGGAGGGAGGAAGCACGTTCTGTGGAGCCACAAAGAGCAGAAGGGGCGACGGGTTTAAATGGGAGACAAGAAACCGGACACCAGGAAACAGTTCCTAACGCTTTAATGTCTCAGGAGAAACAAGTGGGCATCAAGCCACTGAAAATGACCAATTGTCAGGGATTCTGAAGCAGATTCTTGGTCAGGTTCGGGATGCATGGATGGTCTCTGAGGTCCCTTGGCATTGAGGAAAGCTAATAGCTTCCATTAATTAAATGAGAGTGGAAGGGAGGGAAACGATAGGGACCCAGACAAATCAACACAAACTATCCAGCTCTAACAGCTGGGGCAGGGGATGAGGAAAGGCTTCCTATGGGGACACCCCCTTAATTGAATCAGGAAAGGAGGCAGATATAAGGAAGGTCATTCCTGGGTGTGAGGGGATGTCCTGTACCATGGCAAGGGAGTGGTTGTCGTGAAGAAGAACAGCAAGGAGGTCAATCTGGCCTGGAGAATCACTCGTCCCATGTCCCTGGAGCTCCCGTATGGACATGTTACACCTTCTCTGCCTAGGAACAGGCAGGCCTCCGGGAGGAAGTCCGGAGAACAAAGGCCTCAGGCTGGTACATGGGGTAGGAGGGATGCACCTGCCTTGGAAAAAACCTTGAGCCGCAGTGGAGATGACTCACTGCCTCCCTGTCTCCCTCCCTCCAAGCTTCTGTTAAACGTACTGCCTACCCCAGAAGACTTTGGGTTAGAAGGTATTTTTAAGGCTTTCAGTGTGGGGAGAGCTAAAACACGCTGCTATTTTCAGCTGGGCCCAAACAGGTTCCCTGCCCTCATTTCCTCCTTCCCTGAAAGAGGGTGGGGGCCACCGTGGCCGTGTCCTAGCAAGCCGGGCTGCCACCTCCCCGGCAGGAGCGGTGGGAACTTTGAGCAGTCCCCTCCTCCCAGATTTGGGGGGGGGGAGACCCCGGCCAAGAGGAGTTCCCTGATGTAAAGGCCACCAGAGTCTTAGGTGGGTGACTGGGAACCACCCAGATCTCCTGAGAGAGCTTCTTAGCCCCCATCGTGCAGAGCCAGGCTCGTCAGGAGGTTGACAGGCTGGGAAAAGGGGACCCTGAAGGCCAGCTCCCTGAGGAGGCCAGAAAGTGCTGGACCATGTTTCATCGTTTGCTCCTTCCCTTCTTGTGGCTGTCAAGGACCAGAAGGCCGATATGGCTTGGTTGGTCAGGGCCCAAGGAGGAAGGATCTGGGTTTGACCGACAACAGCCGATGGAGCCCAATTAGTGCTGCTAACTGGAGCTGGGAAGGTGGGGGGAGGAGGCTTCTGCCGGGAGGGGGTGGGGGAGGCCATCTGTTCTCTGGGCAGAGGGACCGAACGACCGCCTCGTGCCACACACGCCCATGTTCCCCACCAGCCACCAGATGGCCCCTCGGTCATTGCTGGCACCCACCAGGATGGGAGGGGAGGCGAATGCCACGTCCTGCCCCCTTTCCTGGGACCGTCCTCCACCCCCTCCACCTGTGGGCACGTGGTCCTTCGAGGAAAACAATGAGACAAAAGGGGACAGGGTGGACTTTTAAGAACTGATCAGAGGATGCTAGGGAGGAGACCTAGTTCCGTTCCCCAAATCTCAGACCCTCAGAACAAAAGCCCCTCCCTCAAACCCCCGAGGGGGCTGGAAAGAGGCCACTGGAGGCCAAATCCCATCGTCCTCCCCTTCTCAGAACAGACTGGCTATGGGGGGCCTGTTTCCTCCAAAGAGGGCCCCAAGCTGGAAACAAAGACAGTTTGTGAAAAGGTTCAGAGAGAATAGCAAGGCAAAGGAACTCTCGGATCAGAGGGACCTGGGCCGCAGCTCTGCATCTCCTTAGCTAACGTGCACTTTTCACAGCCTCAGTTTCTTCACCTGCAAGATGAGGACATTAGGCCCAATTATGTGTAAGGAGCCTTTTCCCTTGAAATCTGATCATCTTAAGACTTGTGCTGTAGTGAGTTCCCTGTCATAGGAAGTATCCAAGTAAAGGCCTCACAGCCACTTGGCAGGGATGACGCAGAAGAGATTCATGTTACAGATGGGCACGGGGGCTGATGAGCCCTGACTTACCTTTTAACTCAGATTTTCTGTGGTTCTATCACAGATCCCTAAAAAACTGCCTCTGTTAGGGTTCAACTTCCAGCTCTGGATCTTATTAGCTGTGTGTGACTGGCTTAAGAGATGGAGATTCTGGTCCTCAATGGGAAAGAGCTCAAATGAGCTCCTGGACAAAAAGCACTTTGTAGACCCTACATCAATCAATAAACATTTATTAAGCACCAACTATGTGCTTCATTTTGTGTGACTGACAGTGGGGACAGTCACAGAATTGGGGGCAGGTACTGTTTTAGGGTTTGTACCATCAGCACTAGCTGACACATAGTGGGTGCTTAATAAATGTTTGCTGATTGAGTAGACATCCTGAAGTATAGGGAAGAGGAATGGAGCTCCTTGGGACTCAGTTTCCTCACAAGTAAAATGAGGGGGTCGACCTCAGAGGTCTTTTCTGGCTTGGATGCTGGCAAATTATTTACTGCGGGTCTCAGTTTCCTCAGCTGTAAAATGGAGAGGGGGGTGGGCTCTGACGCCCTTCCAGCTCCAGATGTCTGGACCCAGGACTCCCGGGGACGTGGCCCTGTTTTATGCACCACTGGGAGACTGAGGCTCCAAGTTCCAAAAGTTGACCGAGACCCTCCCTGTGCTCTCTGGAGAAGATTGCTCTGCTGACAGATGAGTTGTGTCCACTTTGAAAAGGTTTCCAAAGCAGCCCAGACTCCAGAGAAGATCTTTGTCTACCTCGACTTCCTTCTATCCCCTGCACTTATTCTCTCGTTAGAGAGGAACGGGAGTCCTTCACGATTTGTGTCTTTACTTTTTTTTTTTTTTTTAATTGTTATTTATTTATTTTTGCTGTGCTGGAGGCCACACCACAAAATGAGAGAGCAAGACCAGGAGCCAAGAGACCTGGTCCTACTCCTGCCTCGGACACTTACTGGTTGTATGACCATCGGCAAGGCAAGGAACCTCCCGAAACCGTTGTCTCTCCTGGAAAATGGGAATCGTGATACATGCCTGACGCTATTGTGAGCAAAGGTTTTGTAGCCTTTAGAGTATAGAAATTATCTTTTCGGGGGGAGGGGAAAATCACATTCTGGGTGGTCCAAAGAAGTGAGCGTGATGTTAGGTGCTAACTTAAGTGGTTCTGGAGGCTGGTCAAGGGCAGCTTGGGCTGAGAGGGAACGGATTCTGGCTAAGCAGTGGATGAAGGAAAGGGGGGGGGCGCAGCCTGGAGGGGAGAGAACTAGAGCAAAATAAGGGAGAATGGAATGGATCCATTGAGAGCTTGTAAATTAGCTGAGGATAATCTGGGGAAAGTTGGGACCAAGAACTCCTGGATAAGGAAAGGGGAAAACAAGGGAGGGAGAAGGAGACAAGTGAATTCTGGAGTTGTAACTAGGGGAAGGTGAAAAGGGCTCCGTCCCAGGCACTGACATGAAATAGAGGGATATGCTTCATTGATTTTATTGTTGCCACTATTTTCTCATAGACTGCCTTGTTTCTTGGACCAGGGACATGTCCTGGAAGATACCCTCTCAGCTCTGCTCCCGCCCTGGGGTCTCCAAGGACCTAAATGCTTCCCTCCCTCCTGCCCCCCACCAGTCTTTCCCCCAACCCTCCCTTTCCATTCTGAGACTATAAATCAATCAGTGCCGCCAGCCAACATGGGCGGAAAGAACGTGCCAAGCCGAGGCCCCACTGATCAAAACTGGCTTTCCCTGGCCACTACTTCCCTACATGTGAAGCCTCCAATTAGGATGCTAACTCCTTGTCAGGCGGGACTCTCTCTTCCCTTTATTTGTATCTGAGAGAGTCAGCATAATACTTGGCACACAGCAAGAGTTTAATAAGTGTATCTTCACTCATTTACTCCCTGTGGTGACCTAGTGACCTCACCATCCACCGCTGGCCCAAGCACCTTCCTGGGGAAGACAGGCCAAGGTCGAGGCTGAGGAAGCCAAATCATGGAGGAAAGAAAGAAAGCTGAGGCTGTCCAACCACTGCCATAGCCCACCCCCCTTCCCTAACCCTCTGGGTCACCCCACTCCCCAATGTTTTTGCCCTGAGTGAAAAAAAATTCCAAGTTACTCCTCAAGAAAAAAACATTTTAAAAGTCTCACAGGGCCCTTGTGGGCTGGAGAACAATCGAATTCAGTGGGTTCAGAGCACAGGGAACCATGGGCCCAAAGGACAATGGTTAATGAGTTGATTATGTCACTCTGGAGGAAGGTCTGTGGTATAACTCCCAGAAACCTCTCTGCCGCTCAACATCCTTATCAATAACTGGAAGGGAGACATGGCAGGCTTCTCCAATTTGCAGATGTCCCAAAGCTGGGCGGGAGAACTAACACACTGGAGACAAAGTCCGGATCCAAAAAGATCTTGGCAGTCTGGAAGGATGGGCTGACTCCAAGAAGTTGAGATGGAATCAGGATAAATGTCAAGGACTATACTTGGGTTCAAAAAATAAACTTCAAAAGCCAGGGTGGGGAAGGCTTGGCTAAAGAGGAGGGTGCCTGGAAGCTCTGGGGACCCCAGTGGATGGCAAATTCAATATGAGTCACCAGTGGAGCAGGCCAGCCAAAGAAGCAGGGCGTGCATCTGCTAAGCTGCCTTCAAGCAGCTGTCCTCTGCGCTAGGGCCTTACATGCACGCTGGTGGGGCTGTTTGGGGCATTGCACCCTGGAATGGTCCCTAGTAAGTCTGGAAGAAGGAACCTGGGTACCTGAGAGTCCTAGACCATATGCCATAGTACTGAAGGAATTGGGAACATTTGGCCCAGATGCAAGAAGGCTCAGGGGACTCACATTAGCTGCCTTCAAGGACTCAGGAGGCCGTCATATGGAGGAGGCCCGGAGGGAGAGGCAGGGAAACAGATGAGCTGGATAGGAGGAACATTTCCTGATGATGAGAGCTGTAGGAAAGCGGACTGGGGGCAGAGAGGGACGGAAGCGGAGTCTCCTCAAGTCTACTTCTCCACTTCAGAGGGGAAAGCCACAAACAACATAAAGAACAAAAGCCCAGAGGGAAGGTTAATCTGTGCACAGGACCTTAGGCTGGGGTCTGACACAGGCCCTGGAGAGTTAAAAGTTAACGTCACGTGTTTTGGTGACTTGAGGACATCTTGGGATTTCTTTTTCCATGATTGTTGGGTTTTGTTATTTATTACCCTGGTATTCCTAAGCTGTAAAGCCCGGTCTCAATGTCCAAGGAGAAATGACAGTAGCAACAGCAGCGATCCGTGTGGCAACTCAGGCCACAATGGCAGGTCACCATTTATAGCCAGTGTAGAGACCTCAGGGCGGCCTCTTCAAGCCCTCCCATGATGTCCTTCTGTCCTGGGCTCCTCTAACAGGTGAGCCTGTCACTGTCCACAACAATCCCTGGCCATTCCCAACCCTGCCACAGCCCCTTAAGGCCCCTCTCCAACTTGTTGTCTCCTCAATATGAATAAAGTCCTCAGGCCCCAAGGGCTGCTGTGAATCCCCAGTACTTAGCCCAGTGCCCGGCCTAGAGGGAGTGCTTGATAAATGCTCCTCATCATCCTCCTTTGGGGGACCCATCCTCCTTTGTTTCTCTTCTCCTCCCCCTCTCCCCAATTAATTTAATACTCAAAGAAGCCAGGATATGGACTTGAGGAAAAGACCCAGAGTCTTATCTGGTTTGCCCCCAATTAAGACTCTGGGAAGTTTAAGTCCAGATGGAGGAGGGAGGAAAATTTTGAGGAACATCCTCATGGCCCATCAGGGAGAAGAGATCTCTTGTAAGGGAGAGAATGTCGGGAGAGTCTCTTCTGCTTTCTCTGGGGGCCCGCCATGATGATCTGTCCCAGTGAAGGCCGTCCCAGTAGTTCCCACACCAACAAAATCATCTCTCCCTGACACATGGCCCCCCGACCAGAGGCTCAGTCCATGTATACACACCACAATGCAATAGATGAGGTCTTTGATGTTAGGGGTGATAAAAACTGATCCCTGAGGCAAGCAGGGAAAAGGCTCTGATAGAGATCAGTTTAACTCCATGGTCCCACCCTCTGGGGAGACAAGAAATCCCAAATGGGAGAGAGCTTTAATTGGTCTGCGGAATGGGGGGAGATGGGGTATCATAGACTAGGTGGCTTCTAAGGGCCTCCTAGTTCTGGCATTCAATGCTTTGAAGTTATTCATCCTTCTGCCTCCTCCACAAAAAGAGCAGAACCCTGACCTCGAAGGGTTGTGCCGAGGGTCAAAAGATGAACTAGAAAGGAAAGGGGCAGTCTACACAGCCTGGGCTGGATGAAGTGGCACATATCTAGGGGAGGATGGAGATCTGGTACGCAGCAAAACACGTGCCACGCTTCTGAGACAACTGATAGGGAAAATAGTAGGCCTCCTGCCTCTTGTCAGAAGTGGTGGACTACAGGTGCAGAATAAGGCATACACTCTCTGTTCTGACCAATATGCTGAGTTGTTTCAAGTGTACAGCCTTGTTACAGGGGAGGGTGCCGGAGCATTTGAGCAGAGTTTTGAAGGAAATTTGGGATTTCCTGAGACTAAGATGCAGGGAAGATGGCCAGTGCAAAGGTGCGGACATACAGTGTTGCACGTTAGGAACAGTAAGTCAGCCAGTGTGGCAGGAACCTGGTGAATGTGAGGGAGAGTCCAAGAAACTGACAACAATGGGGGTTTTAAGTGTCCTCCCGATATGCACAAGTGTGTGTACATGTGTATGTGCAAGTGTGTGCATGTGTGTGCACATTATTCACATGTTACTTGCTTTTCTCTTTCTGGACTCAAAGTAGTTTTTTTAAAATGCCCACCCTTGGGGCAGCTAGGTGGCGCAGTGGATAGAGCACCAGCCCTGAAGTCAGGAGGACCTGAGTTCAAATCTAGTCTCAGACACTTAACATTCCCTAGCTGTGTGACCTTGGGCAAATCACTTAACCCCAACTGCCTCAGTAAAAAACAAAAAAAAAAAAAAAAAAAAAAAAGCCCACCCTCTCAGTAATGCCGAGCTTATGTATTGAGCTGCCCTGGGCAGAGAATGCCCACCTACAGAAGAGCCCAAACAGGAAAACGGGAGTATTTAGGGGAAGGACTCATTAACCTATGCTATCACCAACCCCTGCCCCTCCCAATAAAACTGCTCCCCCCAGGACTATGATAGGGGATCATCTCATAGCAAAGACTTTGGGGGATCACAGATTTTAGAGTCGAATTTAACCTTAGAGATCAGCTACAGTCATACCCTCTTCTTTTACAAATGAGGAAACTGAGGTCTCCATGAGTTAGAAGTAATCCTCCCAAAGTCACAAAGGCAGTCACTGTCACAGCTCGGGTTGTGAGTTCTTTAAGAGCAGGGGCTGCCTTTTGTTTTTCTTTGCCCCTCCAGCACTTCACATGGTGCCCAGTGCCTAATAAATGTTTATTAGCTGACCTGACTCACTTCCTTCTGACTCTATATCCAGTGTCCTTGCCACTGAGGCCTGGGCCTGTCAAGAGAATTCTGGATCGGAGTTGGGAAGAACTGAGTTTGGATCCCATCTCTGACACTACTGTTGCACCTTGAACCTCAGTTTTCTCATCTGTAAAATGAAAATAATAAGACCCATAATCTCCATTTTAACAGTTGGATACCATATACAAAGCACTTTGATGGTCTGAAAGCATCATGGAAGGGTCCATTCTAGCTATTATTACAGCACAAAGCACTGTGTGCCCCATCACAACTCCTTTGAGGAAGGTCATAGCTTTATATGGAAATCCCCCCTCGAGGAAAGGAGAAGGACAAGTTTTAAGGACTTTCCACAAGACAAATGAAAATGTTCCATTTTTTCAGGAAGAGAATGGAAGTTTGGAAACACAGTAGTGAGTCAGTACTGGTACTTAAAAAAGAATGGTACCTCAGTGAGAAAAAACTAACTCTATTTTCCAACTAAGGCTCTCTTTTCTCCTCTCCACCCCCTCCCTTTCTCCTGGACAAAGGTTCCTGGACCTTAATTTAAGGTGGAGGAAAAAAAGAAAAGGAAAGAGGCAAGAGGACAGGCTCTGGTTCTCTGAATGAGGCCAGGAACCTCTCTCCTCATTATTCAGAGCCTCATTAGCCAGGCCTGCCACTCTCCTTCTTCCTTGCCTGAGACTCACTCACCTAAGACACTTCCTCACTATCCCACCAGCCACCCAGTGCACCAGAGGATGGAGAACGAAGAAAGAGGCAAAGGGGGAGATTTCACTGGCCCCCAAAACACTGGAGTTTCCCAAGATTAGCAGAATCAGTTAGGGTTGAAATAAAGAGGATGTGTGCCTTAGGGTGGCTCAGCCCTGCACCTACCCGCCTCACCATCACCACAACCTCCACCTTCTTCCCCAGATCCATCCCAGCCAGGGATCTGAAGGCTTACCTGCTCATTGGTGACCCCAGGAGGCAGCGTCCCATGCTTGTAATCCTCTAAGAGCTGCACAGCTTCTTTAAGACGACTCTAGAGGGGAAGGAAAATACAAGGGGACAGTCAGGAGGATGAAGCTTCCAAAAATGACACAACTGATCATTTGATTTTATCTTTCTTCGACAAACACTTCTCAAGCTCCCATGGTGCTTGCAGAGTACTTTGTGAGGAGCTAGGAGAGCCCCAAGACACCCTCTGCTCCCCAAGAGCTTCCATTCCAGCTAATAACAGACAGGGCATTGCCATTAAAAAAAAATTCTAACCTACACGTGGTAGCCTCAAAGAGTTAAAATGGGGATGATCAATACTTCTGCATTAAGGAATAAAACTAGAAGCTTATTCTTCAACACAGGAACAAGTGTGTACTAAGTACATCTTGAGTAAACATGGAGAGAATAAATGCAAAATAATCCACTGAATTGAGTTAGATCAAATCACTTTCTCTTGCCCTTCTTTCTAAACGCAAGGTACTAGGCCTTGGAGTGATAGAACAATGAGAAGACAGAGTCTTTGCCCTCAGAGAGGTGACTTTCTTTCAGGGAAGATGGGAAAGGATCCTACAGGAAGAAAAAAAAAAGCATTAAGTGCCCACTATGTACAGGCACTGAGCTAAATGCTTTACCAATACAATCTCATTTAATCCTCACAACAATGTGGGAAATTAGGGATTATCATTATCTCCATTTTTACAATGGAAGAAATTGAGCCAGACAGAAATTAAATGATTCGCCAGGGATCATACAGCTGGTAAGTGTTTGAGGTTGGATTTGAATTCAGGTCTGCCTGGCTACAGATCCAGGGCTCAATTCACTGCACCACCAAGCTATCAAGAACATTGAACTAGGAATGATTATTTTTTTAAATGATTATAAATTAAATTAAATTAAATATTTAATAAATAGATTTATTATTATATATTTATGTTTTGTGAGTGTATAATTATATATTAGACAATATAAGTATATTATAATAAAATATTAAAATTATATAAAATATAAATATATATAAAAATAAATAAAAAATTTAAATTCACAAAGAAGAATATACATGAAACGGACAATTTCAAATATTTGTAGTTGGTTTTCTAACACACACACACATACACAATCATGGTCCAAACCCAGGAGGAGTGACCTGCTCCAACATCATTCAGATAGTCCAGATCTTATCAGCTCTGTGCACCGTATCACATTTAATCAGCCTAAGTGCACTTGCCACTGAGCCGCCTCAGGGGCTGAAAGAAAGGGTGCCAGTATGAAGGATCTTAGCAGAGGCCTCAGGTAAGAGCTTCAGGAAATGATTCCCAAGAGAGCTAGTGGCCACAACATTGTGGGGCATATATGTGGACTCTGTCTGGGGGACACATGTCAAGGACAGATGATTTTGTTGGTATGGGAACTACGGGGACCACCTTCACCAGGGCAGGTCATCATGGCGACACAGAGGAAAAGCAGAAGAGACTCTCCTGGCATATTACATGAGAGGCTGAACCTATTCAAATGAGCCTCAATGGCGTCATTTTGCCCTGACCCAAACCAGAGCAGAACCCGATAGCTTCTCCACCTGCATGGAATCTGAACAAGATTGATATGAAAGTTAGTCCAATCTCATTATCAGTGATATCCTTCAAGAGACTGAACTTTTGAAATCAGGACTTTAGAAAAGGGGGGAACTCTAGAATCCCCCAAATCTCTGGTTATTAATAATCATTTCTCTGAAACCAGCATTTTCTATCATTTCATACATAAATTCTGAATGGATAAGTGGTCAAAATATGAAATATTTCACAACCATAGATGGGAAGTTGTGAGATTTGTTACCTGAAACAGGACAGAAATGATCAGAAAAGACAAAATAGGTCATCACAATTGTATGCAATGTAAAAGCTTTTGCACAAATGAAACAGACTGGGCTAGATTAGGAGACGTGACTGGGAAAAATGATTTTTCTTAAACATCTCTGACAAAAGGCTGACATCCGAACTCTTTTAGGGAACTGACACAGATCTATGAGAGGGTTGGATCTCATTACCTCAGAGGTTCTTTCCAGCTTAAATTTTATCATACTAGAACAGGCAGAATTTAGAAAAGCATGAGATGACTTATATGAACTGACACAGAGTGAAGGAAGCAAAGTCTAGAAAACAATATACAAGGCTATGACAATATAAATGGAAAGAACCAAAACAGGGACACTAAAGGTGATATAAATATAATGCCTAAGGTTGGCCATTAATTTTTTCCCCTGAGGCAATTGAGATTAAATGACTTGCCCAAGGTCACACAGCTAGGAAGTGTTAAGTGTCTGAAGCCTGATTTATTTGCCCTCCTGACTTCAGGGTTGGCCATTAATTTTAATGTCCCCAGAGAAGAGCAGAGGAAGTGTTTCTCACTTTCCTGTTTGCGGAGGTAGGGGTCCATGGACATGGTATTTATTTAGCACATTTGGTCAGACATGACTGATATGTCAACTGGCTTTGCAAAAGATGCATTTTCCCCTCATTTCTCCCCCTACTTTTTCTTTTTTGACTTGCTAAGAAGGGATGATACTCTGGAGAAGGGAGGGGATGGGAGAGAGAAATATTTAGATATGAAAGTGATACAAAAATAAAAGCTATCAATAAAATTTTTTTTAAAAATTCATGGATATCGTTATGATCAGGTGGGATCTAATGGAAGAAGGAAAAAAAAAAACTTGGGACAACCTCTAGGGAGAAAAGGGAAAAGAATCAAGAAAGATAATGTGTCCCTCAGAGAGAGGGATATGAAATGTGGACTACAACATAACATTTTCATGCTCTCTATTGATGTTTGCTTGCATTGGGTTTCCTTTCTCTGATTTTTTTTTCTTGTAGATACGATTTTTCTTGCACAGCAAGATAAGTGTGGAAATATGTATATAGATATTCGACTCGTCAAGTATTTTAACATAATGAACATGTAGTGGATTTCCTGCCATCTAGGGGAGGGTGGGAATTGGGGGGGGGGGAATTTGTAACAGAAAGCTTTGTAAGGGTCAATGTTGAAGAATTACCCATTCATATGTTTTGCAAATAAAAAGTTTTAATAATTAAAAAAAAAAGAAAGAAAGATAATGTGTCCTTAAGGTATTTACCATATTGGGGTAGGTTCGAGAGACCAAACGGAAATCTCGATAGAAACAAACATATCCGTGGGACCATAAAAAGCTCTCAAGGACGCCTTATCCACTCACAGCTGTGCCAGGCAGATACAAGGCTTGCCCTAGATGAAATCATGAAGTGGACAGAACAAAACTGCCTTGAGGTATCCTCCCAGACATTCTTGCCCTGCAATGGGACTTTTCTCTGACTCGAGTCATCCTTCTACAATCCATTCTTCAAACAGCTGCCAAATGGATCTTCCTAAAGAAGAGCTTTCACTCCCCTGCTCAAGAAGGAGCAGTGGCTCTCAACTGCCCCATGATGAAATAAAAACCTCTTCTGCCCGGTTGAGTTTAAGAACGTCCACATTTAGGATCCATCTTACCCTTTCCGGACCACTCATTCTCTTTTTTAGCCAAATTGGCTGACTTTTTGTTCTGTGTCTAGAACATTTCCTCCCCACGCCTAGAATATACTTACCCCCAAAGGTTTCCTAAAGACTTAGCTTCCTAAGCAGAGCCTCTCCAATCCCTTTCCAGTTGTTAGAAATCTTCCCTTCAACCCTACCAAATACAGTGTTATTTTGTATTTACACTGAATATATTATGCAAAGACTTGTCTGTGCTTTCTCTCCATAGTCTGTAAGACCCCAAGGGTAAAAATTGCTTTAATTTCTTTTTGTCTTGTCAATGCTTACTATAGTTCTTGGTCCACAGTAGACAATCAATAAACATTGATTAAGTGCCTACTGCATGCCAGGTACTTAATACATCTTTGTAGAACCGAATTCCATTTAAGTCACTTCCCTTGCCTCCCAAACTGTGCACAGGGCATTTTCCCTCTCAGAAATCAGCACTTCCAAGGTTCCCCCACATAGTGCCTCAACCTTCCAACCTCTTGGCACCTTTTTGGGGCTCAGGACCATAAGGTCACAGAAAGCAAGGAAGGACCTTAAAAGCTATCTAGTATAATCCCTGCATTTTATTTTATTTTTTATTTGCTTTTTGCTGAGGCAATTGGGGTTAAATGACTTGCCCAGGGTCACACAGCTAGGGAATGTTAAGTGTCTGAGACCAGATTTGAACTCAGGTCCTCCTGACTTCAGGGCTGGTGCTTTAGACACTGTGCCACCTAGTTGCTCCTAATCCCTGCATTTTAAAAGCAGAACACTGAAGCCCAAGCAAACATGCTTTAAAGACAGCCACCTGGGTCAGCTAGATGGTACAGTAGATACTGCATCAGCCCTTGAGTCAGGAGGCCCTGAGTTCAAATGTGGCCTCAGATACTTAATACTTAGTAGCTGTGTGACCCCAATTGCCTTGCCAAACAAACAAACAAAAAAAAAGGACAGCCACAGTATTCCTTTTCACTTGGGGCAAAAAAGCCTGGTCAGATGAGGGACAGTGTCCTTTGGCGGAGAAGGGTCCTCAGCAGACCTCAGCCACAACCTCCGTTACACGCTGGATGTGGGAGACCCTGGCCATGTCAATACTCTCTCAGTCAGCAAGTAACACCTGAAGTTGAAGAAGGTTGCCAACTGCATCAGCAGAAAATGTTTCCTGATTGGGAGTTCTTGGTGCCGTAAAAATCATGGATCCCATGTAACAAACAAACAAAATCCTGACTGGAGGAAAGAGTGTAAGTATCTAATATATCTTCACTCCAGGATTACCTAGACTCCACTGAACCTCCCTCCCTCCCCAGCCCCAGCCCTTCCTTGCACCCTGCTCCATCCAAATCTGATCTCCAAGATAAGAGCCAATATTAGTCCCTGACATCTCAGGACATATTTAATTTGAATTTTAAGCCTGTTCTTTCATTAGGAAATAAGAGGTGTTTGTCTCAGATTAAATTTTTCTTTTGGAGGGAGTGAGAATTTCAAGCCCTATCAAATTAAAACTGCAAAGCAGCAGCCTTCCCCTGTTCTGGGTACCCAAATGTACAAAGGAGGCCAAGGTCACAGCCAGTGGACAGAGGAAGGAGGAAGTCCCATGCTTCTAGTTAGGATAAAGGAGCAGAGAGATGGGGAATCATCCAATAGGAGATGGGAGATTCTCAGGCAAACAGCTGCTCCCCAGTGTCTGAGCAGGGCCTGCTGACATGCAGAGCGGGGAGTTGGCTGGCAATTAAAATTCCAGCCAGCTCTACCCCATCTCCCAGCCAGCCAAGCTCCCACTCTGCTGTGTTACAAAGAGCTTTAGAAACGGCTCCCAGCTCAGAAGGCAGGGGATGAGGAAAAAGTTTGCTTTTATGGGAGCCATTGTGGCTGCAGCCCCCTTATCCATCCCCAGTCTGGAAATCCATGGACATGATTTTAGAGAATGACATCCTATAGTCTCCAGAGCAATGTTCCTCCCCATCAATCAATCAAGAAGAGCCCTGTGCTTGCCCCTCAAAAGTCCATCTGGAGCCCCCAGGTCCTGAGATTCCGGTCTATGGAAAGAAAACCAGGATGTAAGCCCCTTGAGGGCAGGGACTAATTCATTTTGGACTTAGTGATCCCAGGGCCTAGCATGGGGGCTCCCTCAAGTGCTCAAGAAATGCTGGCAGAATGAATGACAGAATGAGAATGTTTTGGTTTAGTTTTGCTTTTCCTCCATCTCCAGTTCCAGCTCCGTGATATTCTAAGAGTAGCCCCCCATTGCTGGCCACCCCCCAGATTATCTGCCAACCTACAAATCAGCCAAACATAGAGAAGGCATGAGATGAACACAAGGACAGATCCCTTTTACACAGTGGCAAATATGCTGTGGACTTATATATGAATAAATGTGTATGCGTATGGAGATGGCTAGATGGACATATATACATTTATATGTATGTGTATTATCAATATGTGTATATGGCTGGTTAGATGTACATATATGCATTTGTCTGTGTGAATTATAGATATGTGTGTATAGATATGGCTATATATACATTTATGTATATGTATTGTAGAAATGTATACACAAGTATGGCTATATGTACTTATATACATGTGTGAATTATAGATATGTGTATCCATACAACTATATGTGTGTGTATATATATATATATATATTTATATTTATATATATATATATTTATGTATGTGTATTATGGATACGTGTATATGTATATGGCTATATGTACATGTATACATTTGTGTGTATATTGTAAATATGTGTATATATGTGTGTGTGTATATATATATTTATGTGTTATAAATAATGTATATGGATATGGTTATATGTACATATATACATTTGTGTGTGTGCATTGTAGATATGTGTGTGTGGATATGACTATATGTATATGTATATGTGTATATATATATATAATATATATTTATGTGTGTGTATTATACTGTATATGGACATGGCTATATGTACATATTTACATTTGTGTGTGTGTGTTATAGAGACGTAAGTGTGGATATGACTATATGTACATATATACATACATATGTATATGTATATTATAGATATGTGTAGAGGTATAAAAAAAGTCTTTAAAGACTTTCCCACAAAAATATATGTGGATTGTTGAAAGTACCACAGTCTTTTGTTGTAGTGGTGTTTCAATCAACTCTGCATTTCCATTATCTGCTTTGGGGTTTTCTTGGCAAAGATCCAGGAGCAGTTTATCATTTCTTTCTCCAGTTCATTTTACATATGAGGAAAATGAGGCAGAGTTAAGTGACTTGCCCAGGGTCACACAGCTAGTGAGAATCTGAGTCAGATTTGAACTCGGAAAGTTGAATCTTCCTGATTCCCAGCCCAGCATTCTGTGCACTATGGCACCACCTAGCTGCCCATAACATAGGCTAGTCATGGTTAAGAGCGATCACGAGCTTTAGACATTAAAATGTTCGTTAAGAAGTGGTCTGGAAGAAAAGTGTGTGAGTAGATGAACGTGGCCAAGTCTTTCCCCAAGAGAGAAGAAAACATATTTTCCTCCCTTCTCTGCAGAGGTGGGAGACTATGGGTGTTAAACATAGCACACACTGCATTTTCCCCGTTCTCTCTGATCATTCGTCACAAGAGATTGCTGAAGAGGGGAGGTAAACAGATGAGATAAAAACAACCGATATAGCAAGAAAATTTTAAGACAAAAAGGACAAGCAGCAGTAAAAGGCTGGGTTTATTATCCCTGCAAAAGGAGGAGGGAGAAGGAGAAGAGGGCGAGAAAGGGGGAGAGACAGAGATGGAGATACAGAGAAAGATAGAGATGGAGAGAGAGAGAGAGAGAGAGAGAGAGAGAGAGAGAGAGAGAGAGAGAGAGAGAGAGAGAGAGAACAGACATTAAAAAAACAGAGAAGGAGGGAGGGAGAGACAGATGGGAAAAACAGAGGAAGAGATACAGAGAGAAAGAGAAAGACAGAGAAACAGAGAAAGACAGAGACACAAGAGACAGAGACAGACACAAGAAATAGGGAGATGGTATAGGAGAAAAAACAAGAGCAGTTGTCAACAAGCATTGGTCGTCTCAAGGAAGCTGCCTAGGCAGGGTACTGTGACTTGCTTTAATACTTCAAAAGACCTATGATTTCACTGGGGGGGGAGAGGGGGAAAAGGGGGCTGCTTCTCTACCACAGCACATTGCAGCCCATATCTGCCTCCATATGCCATTTCATTCAGCGCTGTATTTCTGCCTCCCTTCACCCCCAATCTAGTGGACATCCTTTCCTTGAAAACCCTCTTATGTACGTAGCTCTGTTGTCACCCATCTTGAAGGTGGAAACCGTTCTGTTGCTTTAGCATCTAGAATGGTACTTGGTACACAGCAGGTATCTAATAAATGCCTATCACACGCTCAATTTATTTTTTGCTCAGAAAGCTTCATGGGCCATTGGCAAACCCAAGTGAAGGCCCTTCCAACGCAGGAGGGCCAGCTGGAAGGCTACCCCGCACCGGCTGCACACCAGCATGAGATAGCAGAGGGAGGGAGACAGGCTAGCCAAGGGCAGTGTCTGTGGACAAATCCAGGAAAGGGCAGAGTGGTGCTGCCAGAGTCACTACAGCCTGGGTACTCATCAGAGACAAAGCACTGACTAGAGGAGGGAGCGAGATGCGGGCAGGAGAGGCCTACGGGAAGGGAACGGGGAAGAGAACAAACATTTCTGAAGGACTTAGTACGTGCCAGCAGTGCCATAAGTACTTTTCAAATATTATCCCATTCGATCTCCACAACAATCCTGGGAGATGGGAGGTGCTATCACCCTTACAGGTGAAGAAACTGAGGCAGATAGGTCAGCTGACTTGCCCAGAATCACACAGCTACTAAGGGTCTAAGGACAGATTTAAACTCAGAATCTCCTGACTCTAAGCCCAGTTTTCCATCCACTGCACTACCCAGCTACCTTTCTAAACTCCATTTGCTTACTTCATTGGACTTCTCTGCCCCATCTCCCCTACTGTAAGATCAGAGGAGGTAACATAGGAAAGAAATGGATCTATAAGGACTACTATAAAACTGCATACTCTTTGACCCAGCAGTGTTTCTATTGGGCTTATATCCCAAAGAGATCATAAAGGAGGGAAAGGGGCCCACATGTGCAAGAATGTTTGTGGCAGCCCTTTTTGTAGTGGCTAGAAACTGGAAACTAAGTGGATGCCCATCAATTGGAGAGTGGCTGAATAAATTATGATATATGAATGTTATGGAATATTATTGTTCTGTAAGAAACAACCAACAGGATGATTTAAGAATGTCCTGGAGAGACTTACAGGAACTGATGCTGAGTCATTACACATTGTGGACAAGAAAACATTGCCCACAGCAACAACAAGATTATGCAATGATCAACTGTGCTGGCCTTGGCTCTTCTCAACAATGAGATGGTTCAAGGCAATTCCAATAGTCTTGGGATGGAAAGTGCCATTCACATCCAGAGAGAGCTGGGGAGTCTGACTATGGATCAAAGCAGAGTATTTTCACCTTGTTTGTTTATTTGTTTTATTTCTTGTGGGTTTTTTCCTTTTGATCTGATTTTGGGGGGGGAGGGGCACGTGGCAAAATTGGAAATATGTTTAAAGGGATAACATATATTTAACCAACATCAGATTGCTTGCTGTCTTGAAGAAGGTAAGTACAGGAAAAAAGGATAAAAAATTAGGAGACAGAGTTCTTCAAAAATGAATGTTCAAACCTATCTTGACATGAATTTGGAAAATAAAATAGTATTGAAAAGTGGGGGGAAAAAAGGATCCATGGACATGTCTAAGATCCCATATTTGTCAGGCATTGATAAATGCCTACTGTGTGCAGAACACTGTGACTGGCACTAGGGGAAGTACAAGAGTTAGGGAGTTAGGGTTCCTGCCCTGCTGACACATAAGCAATGGGGCAAATCAGTTCTAATACAAAATATTACCCCATCTGGGCAATGGAGAATTGTGAAGATGGGAAAAATTCTTCAATAAGTCCAAGGGACATTAGATAACTTGAATCAGGACTCATAAAAATGGGCAGAAATTTACCAGCTGAAGACCAGGAGGAAGCATGTCAAACAGAGAGATGACTGGAAGGGTGCCAGGGATCAAAGAGCTATCTGGCTGACTTTAAGTATGGAGTTTACAGAGAAAAGTAATATAGAAGAGGCAATACTGGTGGGGGAGTTTAGTGACAGACCATGAAAGGTCTTCAATCCCTGGCAAAAGAGACTGAAACTTGACTCAGGAGACAATGGGGAGCTACTGCAGATTGCTGAGCACTGCAGTGACAGTACCAAGTCTGTACGTAAGAAAAATTATTCAAGTAAATGAGATGAGCATACAGTAAGGTGACAAGATCTTCCCATATTTCTGGATGGCAGGAGAGCTAGGCTCAGGAGGGAATAATCATCAGAGTTAATAGGAACATACAAGAACATTTGCATTCACTCCCACAGAAGCCTCACAAAACCTATGAGGTTAATATAAACCACTCCATATATGAGGAAACAAAGTCAGGAAAGTTAAAGAGACATTCCCAAGGTCACAAAGCTCAAAAGAGTTAGGGGTCTGATTGAATTTAGGTCTTCCTGACTTCTAGTCCATAATTATATCCTACCATGTCTCCCTCCAGTCCCTTTCCAATTCTTTGCTGCCACAAACATTTTTGCACATGTGGGTCCCTTTCCTTCCTTTAAGATAGCTTTGGGATATAGGTCCAGTCAGTAGTGGCCCTGCTGGGTCAAAGGGTGTGCACAGTTTTATAGACCTTTGGACATAGTTCCAGATTGCTCTCCAGAATGGTTGGATCATTTCACAACTCCACCAACAATGCATTAGTGTGCCACCTTTTTGGCTTCCTACACCATACAACACTCCCCCTTGTCTCACAAGACACTCTTTTCTGACTCCAGGTTTTCCTGACTCTTTCCCATCTAGTACCTGTTTCCTCACTGTCGCCTCCTTCTGTCCATCTGTGATTTGGTTCTCCCATCCCACAATTGGTGCCTTCCCCCTGCTGACCGGCTCCAACTTATCCTGGCTATAGCTTATTTGTACCTGGGGTCTTTGGGAGATGGGGCTGGGCTTGGATTTTGCTTTCTGTCTTTCTTTGCAGACCTCAGTACAGTGCTTGGCAGGTACTAAATAAATGCTTATTGACTTGATCAGGCTCTGCTGCCTCTCAGAGAGAAGACAGAGAATGGATGGTAATGATTGTTAAGAATACATACTATATCACATATAATATTAGATTAGATAATAATAATTATTATTAGATTATTGGAAGAGGTAGAGCAGCTAGGGTAGTGCAGTAGGGCTGGGCCTGAGGTCAGGAAAACTTACCTTCCTAGAATCAAATCCAGGCACAGACACTTATTAGCTGTGTGAACCTGGGCAAGCCACTTCACCCTCTTTGCCTCAGTTTCCTCATCTGTAAAATGAGCTGGAGAAGGAAATAGCAAAAACCACCCTGGTGTCTCTGCTAAGAAAACCCCAAATGGGGTCATGAAGATTCAGACATGGCCACCGAAGAACAACAACAGTAGGAATGAGTAAGAGGTTTGCCTAAAGTCTCCCAATTACATGGTACTGTTGTGGGGATTTCTATGTGGGTCTTCCTGACTCTTAAGTCCAACAACACTCTCTCCACTGCACTACACTGCCACTTGCTGCCGGTCCCACTCTAAGTGGAACAGTTGGCTTGCTCCACTGGATGTAAGAACAGAGGGAGAAGAAATCAAAGAGAATCTCACAGTTTCAAAGAAAAGGAACAGCGTGAATGTGGGACCACAGGAAAAAGTCAAGTTAAAAGGCAGGACAGGCGCTACCATCCATCTTGAATTGGCTGAATTAGATATGCCAGGGAACCATTGGGTGGGGGACATGGAAGCAGCAGAATTTAAGAAAGAATCTGGGTCCCTCCAAGCTCGCCCAGGACCTGCCTCTTCTCTGAGTCTGTTTCCTGTCACCGAGGCAGCTTCTGTGGAGCTGGCTGAGGCTCTGTGAGTGATGAATGGGGGAATGAATGGGGCTGTGTTCACATTATTTCTCCCCCACTTCTCGAAAGGATTCTCTAGAGTTTCTATAACAACCCTGGCCAGATGCCAGCTCATTTGGCACCATGACCAAAAGAAGCCCTTCTCCCTCCCCTGCCATGGAAAAAAAATTCAAAAGAGTCTTGACCCTGCCTCAGTTTTACTCAGCAATGAAATGTGGGGGTGGGAGAGAGGAAACCCATCCCTGAGATCCCAGACAGAAGCCCGGGCATCAAAGGCCCAAAGCCTGCTCTGTCTCCCGCTTCTAGGGTCAGGGTCTCCAGCTCCATCTCCAGCACTTGGGCTCTCCTTGAATGTAGAGCAGAGAGTACTGCTATCCAAAAACCTTCCAAAGGACAGGGAAAGTCTATGTCAGAGGGAAGACGGGCACCTAGAGCACTTCCCCTGTTGGTAAAGCTGTTGATTCAGCATTGGATGATTTCAACATGGAATTATGCAACAAAACTGACCCAACAGCCTATACCCTTTGACCCAGCATTCCCACTCATGGGCATAATATATCCCAAGGAAGTTAAAGTCAGAGAGATTCATCAGATATCAGAGTAGCTCAGTCAGCAAAGGCCAAGAAACAAACTGAGCACCCATCACCTGGGGGAAACTGGCATATGCAGGAACCAAATGTGTGCTCCTGGGAAGGACAAAGATGAAGAATTAACTCAAGGGAAAATGGGGAAATTTGTCTCAACTGAAGGGGCTGAAATAAGGGGCTTCTTAGGAGTACAATGTACACACTGACTACAAAAATGAAGAAAAAGGAAGAAGAAATCATGAAGATTTTGCAGAACTCACTAATAAAACTTATTTCCTCCTCCTGGCAGAAATGGAATAAGCACTAACATTGTTAGGCAAGTTTTCTGTAATGGACACCAGTGGTTTATCACGGGAGAGTTTTCTCTGTGTGTGTGTGTGTGTGTGTGTGTGTGTGTGTGTGTGTGTGTGTATGAGTGAGAGAGACTGAGGGGGGGCGTGGACAGTGACATTGAATTTAAATACTTACAATGAAATTGCAACAACAGAAAAACAATCTATGGGGAGGCTACAACAGTATAACTATGTGAAGGCTACAACAATGTAACTGTGTGGAGGCTACAACAATGTAACTACATGTGGAGGCTACAACAATGTAATTATGTGAAGGCTATAATAACCTAACTATGTGGAGGCTACAACAATGTAACTACATGTGGAGGCTATAACAATGTAACTCTATGTGGAGGCTACAATAATGTAACTCAAAAGATCAATCTCCAGGAAACAAGAGAAAATGAAGACAAAGCTTTTCTTTGTAGCAAAGAATGGGAAACAAAATGGCCATCCATGGACAAGAAGGGATGAGCAAGTTGTGATCCCTGAACATAGCTGAATTTTCCTGTTCTGTCATGAATACAGAGAAGCATGGGAAGATCTACGTGAACTGATGCAGAGGCACACAGCAACTATGACAATGAACTGGAAAGATCTATCATACACCAAAAAATCCAACATGAAACAATATTTTTAAAAAAAGGGTATGGCATGTTTAACATATATTGGAGTACTTGTTGTCTAGGAGGGGGTGGAGGGGAAGAGAAGGAAAAAGATTTGGAACACAAGGTTTTGCAAGGATGAATGCTGAAAACTATCTTTGCATGTATTTTGAAAATAAAAAGCTATTAAAAAAAAAAAAAGGCCATAGCTTGAATTAAGAGGTATGAGGTGATCCCCTTCCTCAGCTCTTTGCAGAGGGGGGTGGTCCACAGGAACAAGGAGGTACACTGCATGTATTTTCAGATGTCAATTTCATTGATTTCTGCTATCTCTTTCTCCTTGTCTGTGTCTCTGTCTCTGTCTCTCTGATAGTACTTGTGACTGGGGGCAGGGAGAATACTGGAGGGCAATGTAAAAAAAAAAAAGAAAGAAACAACAGATGTCAGTAAAAGGTTCTTTTTAAAAAGAAGACAAATGCTGGGAAATGACAATAACCACTCTTCAACTCAAAGAAAAGATATGAAAAGCCATCTCTCTGCCCCTTTGTAGAGTGAGAGACCATGAGGGAATATAATATTATCATTTAAAAATATATTTTTTGATATTTTGGTTATTTTGTGCATTCTTTGTTTTATTATTTTGTGATAAAGGGTAGCTCCCTAGTAGGTGCTAAGGGAAGAATACAATAAAGAGTATCAGTGATAGAAAAACAAAAGAGATTAATTATTAAAAAGGGAGGAAGCTCCTAACAGACAAAGCTCCCAAATATCCCCAGGCCTCCCAGCCTGACTAAAGGCTTTGGTTCAGATTCAAATCTCCCCACCCCCAGTTCTAAGCTCATAAGTAAGGGCTCCTTGTTCTTTTGTTAAGGACTAAAATTGATCTCCAAGTCCCTCCCAGCTCTGAAATCCTCCACGGTCACAGTAGGTTTGTGGTGGGGGCTATTGGAGAGGTGTGCTCTGCCATTTCAAAGGACCAGCAGCTCTGCTCTAATGAAGTGCCCCCCACAGAAATGCATTCACAGCCTGTCCCAGAGTTTGTCACATGAGCCCTGGCTAAAGCCCATCTCTAACTTTTCTTCCCTGGCCAGAATGTCTTTACCCTGTAATTAAGAATCTAATTCCAATGATCATGACCTCACACCTGTCAAGAAAGAGGCAGGTCCCCTTGCACTGCCAGCTCATGCCCTATGCCACTGTGTCAGGTGCCCACTCCAACGGCAGCAGGGGAGCGGAGGCAGAGGCCTAGCCTGGTATAGTCACTTAAAGAACCTGACAACCTGCCTCCCATAGTATCAATCTGATTCTCTAAGCTTATAGAACCCACAGCTAAGGGAGCAAAGTACAACCAGACAGAACACAGATTGGGGCCTGGAAGGGGTGTAGGGGAATGGGAACATTTCCTAGAATTTCCAAGCTGGAAGAGACCATTTAGTCAAAACCCCCTTATTTAGCAGCATAGAAACTGAGGTCTACAGAGTATAAGCAACTTGCCCACAGTCCTACGAAAGCCAGTGGCAGAGGTGGAATTTGAACTCGTTATCTCTTTCTAAAATTTCTTTGACATTTGTTTGTCTTCACATCACCTTAATTTCTCAAGATGTCTCTCCCACTTTGCCAACCTGAGAGTCAGCTCATTCCTATAACAAAGAATGAAAAAGGGGAAAAAAGGAGCTCCATCATTACCAGCAATGGACGGCATGACCAGTATTCCCCATTCTTGGTCTGCCATTTTGGCAAAAAACAGAAGGCAATCAACATGTGCTTCTTTGGAGCCCACATGGCGAACTTGGCTCTCGTGACCCCAGAATCACTTCCCAAGGCCACACATCAAGTTAATTTTTTGTTGAAACCAGATCTCACATCTCCAAGACTAATGGCCTGGATGACCTTAGGGAAATGCTTTTTGAGTTTCCAATGTACAAAGGTACATTCCCGTCCCAGAATCTGTAGCTGAATTGCTGGTCTTGGGAGTCAAGAATGGGTTCAAATGCTTCTTTGTCAAATACTAGCTAGGAGATTATGGGCAAATCACTTAACCCTTCCAGGCCTGGTTTTTCTCTGATAAGGAAAGAATTCTCTTTTCTATTAGAGAGAGAATTCTCTCTATGAATGGAATGGAATCTTCCTCTTCCAGGAGGAACCCTCCCCTTCTGTCTAATCAGATCTTTCTCTGCCTTGGAAGCCAGCTTAGGCTCCTCTCCTGGAAGTCTGCCCTGAATCCTTTGGCCATTGATCAAAGACAAAGACCCAGAACACAATGAAAAGATTATGAAAAATGAGCAGTCTCTAGTGATGTGTTCAAAGGCCCCTCAAAGCTGCTTACATCTCAATCCCTGAACTCAGAGACTTCAGCTTAACCATCAAAATATACATAGTTTATAAATTAACTATTACTGCCGAGGGGAAAACCAAGAAGCTTACACTCATGTGCCAAGCGGGGCCTGGATAAAGATGGCCCAAAATGGGAACCCCATTTGTATTGGGTAATTGCATTGTACCCCCAAAATTACAGTGCCTCCTTAAGGAGGTCTATGTTCACTCAAAAGAAAATCCACTCAGGAAAAATCCAAGATAAAAGACACTCACTGTCCATCTAGACTACAATAAACTAGTCTCAGACCCTAAAAAAAGGTGCCATGGGTTGGATCCAGAACAGAATAGGATAAAAGAGCTGAATTGGATTTGAGAAACTACCCCATACTTTAATCATCCCAAACTGCTTCCTGGAGCACATTCAAGTTCCTGCATGCACAAGACATGCGTGCAAGAACACAAACACGATCAGCTTTATAAAACAAAAATTCTCATGGCAATGCTGCACAGATTGCAAATATTGAAACACTGTGGTCACTATGGAATCAAAGTCAACTTGATTTGATGCAAAGGACAATGGGACACAAAGAATGTCAAAAGGTATTCTATCAGAAAAAGAGATGGGCCAGTTGCTGGGATGTGCTGGTGAATGTTTAACAACCAGCTCTTGATGGGAAGAATGTAAGCACGAGATACAAGTTTAATGTGCATTATTAATATTTTCTTCATTGCTTTCTTAAATCTGGACAATCAGTGAAACAAACAGTAAGTCAAATTCTGATTTGTAGAACTGCTGGCAATCAGCAAATGGTCCCACTGAAAATTTACTATTCAATTTAGATAATAGTTACCAGCTGGCTCCAGCACACCCCTGACTGATTGTACAATAAGATCAAAGGATGTGATCTGGGTAATACAACAGTACCCACAAAATATAAGAAACACACTTGAAATACTGAATGGATCCTCCATAAAGGATTCATAGGAGAATGGGAGCAAGAATTGTACAGGATGGAGAGGAATGGATGGGCTGTGATTAACACTGAGGGATGGAGTACCTCCACAAAGAGATCACACAGCCATTACAGTCGTGAAGTACTCAGGACTCAGGACTCAAACTGCCAGGAGAACTGGCATCCAGCTAACTCCACAGGCACAGAACATCAAAAGCTATGGGATCCAACACACAGTTAAATAAGATTCCCCTTGACAGCATTCCCACAGTCATTCAACTTCCACTTGAAGACTTCATGAAGAACCAGAGATCTTCAAAGGAAAACCATTCCATTTTTGTATAGCTCTAATTAAACTGAATCAAAAACCTGCCTCTTTGCAACTTTTATCCATTGCTCTTTATAAAATGTAGCCCTCTGGAGGCAAGTGGAATAAGTCTTTGATAGATATCATGTTCTTCTTTTGTTCCAGTTCCTTCAAGAAACTTCCTACTTCATGGACTTCGGTCTTCTCACCATCCTGATTGGCCTCTTCTGGACACATCAATGTCCTTGCCTAAAATGTGACAACTAGAACTGGTCCCAGGAGTCCACTGAGGTCTGAGTAGGGCTATAGATTATTACTTCCCCCAATCCTGGGCACTAGGTATTCTTCTAATGTAGCCCATGATTACATTAGCTTTTTTTGACAGTCATATTATACTATTGACTCATAGTGAGTTAACAATGCATTAAATCCCTGGGACCTTTTCCAGACAAAGTGTCAACTAACCCAGAACCCATCCCATTTTATATTTGTAAAGGGACATCCAAGAAAAGAAGACTTTTCACATTTGTTCCTATTAAATTTCATCTTACTGAATTCAGCCCAATGCTCTACAATGCTAAGATCTTTTTGGGATCCTGACTGTTCAACTATTAAGATAGCAAGCCCACCCACCTTCACATCATCTGCAAAAGTGTCAAATAAGATATTCATATTTTTATCCAAGTCACTGATAAAAATGTTGAGTAGAATATAACTAAGAATACTCTACTAGGAACTTCTTATGGGCTGAAACCACTACTCTTTAAGGCCAGTCACACCCAAGTGTATCAACATCTTTCATTTTGTCCACAAGCATTACATGATAGATTGTCCAGTGATTTGTTGAAATTGATTCAAATGATATCTACAGTTACTGGTCTAACAATTACTCTGCAATGGCTCACTCTTGAGGAAACCATGTAAGCATTTCCTTATCTGGTTTTTTACAAAATTTTTTATTTCACTCCTTGCCATTCCCAGCCTGCCCTCTACCCCACTCCCTGTCCCAGCCCAGTTTCCTCCTTTTCTTCTAATCTTGGCTGCAATGGTTTTGTTTGTGCAATTTATTAATTTGATATAATCAAACCATCCAATTTACTTCCCATTATGCCATTTTTTGCTTTATATTCTGACAGGTATGATATTCCATGCTTTCCTAATATGCTTCTATTGCTTTTATATCTAAATCACGTACCCATTTTGACTTTCTCTCCGTATACAGAGTGAGATATTGGTCTATTCCTAATTTCTGCCAAACTTTTTCCAGCAATTTTTGTTAAATAGTGATTTCTCATTTTAGAATCTTGGATATTTGGGTTTGTTGAACACTAGATTGCTATAGTCATTTACTACTATGTCATGTATACCTAATCTATTCCACTGATCCAACACTCTACTTAGCTAGTACCAGATAATTTTGAAGATTACTGCTCTGTAATATAGTTTGGAATCTGGTACAATTAAGCCATTTTACTTCACATTTTTTTTTCTCCTCAATTCCCCTAATACTCTTAATCTTTTGTTCCTTCAAATAACTTTTGTTATTATTTTTCTAGCTCTATAAAATAAAATTTTGGCAACTTGGTTGCTATGGCACTGAATAAGTAAATTAATTTAGGTAGAACTATCACCTGTATTATATTGGCTTGGTCTATCCATGAGCAATTAATTGTTTCCCAATTGTTTAGATCTGACTTTATTTGTTTGAAAAGTGGTTTGTAATTGTGGCCATATAGTTCCTGGGTTTGGCAGGTAGAATCCCAAGTATTTTATATTGTTTACAGTTATTTTTAAATGAAATTTCTCATTATATCTCTTCTTGCTGGACTTTGTTGAGAAATATTATGATTTTGTGAGCTTATTTTGTATCTTGCAACTTTGCTTAAATTAATAATTATTTCAATCAGTGTTTTAGTTGATTCTCTGAGAATACCACCATATCATCTGCAGAACCTTGCTGAAGTTATTATTTCAACTAGTTTTTTAGTTGGTTCTCTAGGATTCTCTAAGTATATCCCCATATCATCTGCGGAAGGTGGTACTTTTGTTTTCTCATTGCCTATTCTAGTTCCTTCAATTTTGTTTTTTTTTTTTCTTTTATTGCTATAGCTAGCATTTCTAATACTATTAAGTAATAGAGATGATAATGGGTATCCTTGCTTCATCTCTGATCTTACTGAAAGACTTCTAGATTATCCCCATTGCAGATAATTCTTGTTCATGGTTTTAGATAGCTACTCTTTATCATTCCATTTGTTCTTAAGTTCTCTTAGTATTTTTGATAGGAGTGGATATTATATTTTGACAAAAACTTTCTGCACCTATTGGGACAATCACATGATCTTTGTTGGTTTTGTTATTTATATGGTCAATTGTGCTGATAGTTTTCCTAATATAAAACCAGTTCTGCCTTCCTAGTATAAATCCTACCTGGTCATGGTATATGACCTTTGTGACATAAGGTTTAATTTCCTTATAACATTTTTTGTCAATATTCATTAGAGAAAGTTTCTTTGATTTTGTTCTTCCTGGTTTAGGTATCAATACCATATTTATGTCATAAGAGGAATTTGGTAGGACTCCTTTGCCTATTTTGCAAATAATTCATGCAGTATTGGCATTAATTGTTCTTTAAGGGTTTTATAGAATTCACTTGTTAATCTGGGCAATTTGGATTTTTGCAAATATTCATTTCACTTAGGTTATCAGATTTCTTTTTTGTAGCATGAAATTGGGCAAAATATCTCCTAATAATGGCTTTGATTTTCTCTTCACTAGGTGCTTCATTCACTTTTTTCATTTTTACACAGGCAATTTGCTTTTGTTTTTCTTGTTTTTAAAATAAATTTACAAATAGCTTATCTGTTTCTTCCCACAAAACCAGTTTCTAGTTTTATTTATGAGTTTGATGGTTTTCTTTTAATTTTATTCATCTCTCCTTTGACTTTCTCAATTTCCAATTGAGGTAACCAAGGGGATTGAGACAGCAAATAGTTAATTGTGGGAACTGAGTGAACGACACTGACTCAATTCTGGAGCTAGCTCAGTTTCTGTTTTATTCAATTATGAATCTAGTCCAATTTCTATCTTGTGAGAAAACTTTATTCAGGTAAGGGAATTGGAAGAAAACCTGTATTGTTTGAAGCTAGCCCTGCGTGTCTGATCAATCAGTTATTTCCATGTTCCACGGATTGCTTACTGACATTCGAGGAGAGGGATACTTCTTTTTCTAATTTCAGGGAATTATACCAGTTCACCCTCCCCCTACCAATATGCAGAGTTCCTAATATTTCATCTAATTAGAAATCAGATTGCCTAATGTTGTCCTGATTCTTTTAAATCAATTGGTCTTATTTGATTATTTTTAGTGTATAAAAATCTATCCTTCCTTGTAAACAGGGTCTAGGCCTAAGCTAAGAAAGTCTAGTACCAATTTGTTGAGAAATTGACATGGATTGCTTAACAAATGATATGCTCAGATCAAAACTTTTCTTCTCAGTCATTTCAACTTTCATCTACTACACAATTTGGCATTTAAGTGAGATTTTTAACTTGCTCTTTTTCTAGATTTTTTTAGTTGCCATGTCGAATTCATTGATCTATTTTGTCAATATAATTGTTTAGAGACAAAAAGCCCCCCCCCCCCCCCCCATGTACTACTTTGGCTTCATCACAGACATTTTGGCATGCTTTCTCAGTGCTGTCATTTTTAAAAATGAAATTTTTGTTTGTTTCCATGATTAGTTTTTTTACCCATTCATTCTTTAGGATTAGAATACTTGGTTTCCAATTAATTTTTAAACTATGTTTCCAGTCCTTTATTGAATGTAATTTTCATTGCATTATGATCTGAAAAGGATGCATTTGATATTTTTGCTTTTCTGCATTTGGTTGTGAGGTTTTTCTATGCCCTAATATAGAATTAATTCTTATGTAGATGCCATGTACTACTGAGAAAAAGGTATATGCTTTTCTATTTTCATTTAATTATCTCCAGAGTTCTATCATATCTAATTTATCTAAACTTCTATTCACCTCTTTAACTTCTTTCTTATTTATTTTTTGATTAGATTCTTCTAGTTCTGAGAGGGAAGAGTTGAAGTTTCTCCACAGTATAGTTTATTTCTTCCGGTAATTCATTTAATTTTTCCTTTAAAAACTTGGAGACTATACCATTTGGCACTTATGTTTAGCATTGATATTATTTCATTCTCTATGCTACCTTTTAGCAAAACATCATTTTCCTGCTCATCTCTTTTAATTAGATTTCTTTTTGTTCTTCCTTTGTCTGAGATCATTATTGCTTACTCCTGCTTTTTTTTTAACTTAAACTAAAGTATAATAGATTCTGCTCTATTCATCTGTGTGTGCCTCTGTGCTTCAAGTATGTTTCTTGTAAATACCATACTGTCTGTTTTCGGTTTTTAATCCACTCTGCTATTCATTTCTTTTTTATGGGTGAGCTCATCCCATTCATACTCATGGTTATGATTACTGTGAATTTCCCTCTATTTTCTCCTCTTTATCCTTCTCTCTCTCTCTCTCTCTCTCTCTCTCTCTCTCTCTCCCCCTCCCCCCTCTCTCTTTTACCCTATCACTTCTCAAAAATCTGTTTTGCTTCTGACCCCTCTGCCTCTTCCAATCCACCCTCACTTCTATCACCTTCTCCTTTCTCTTCTTCCCATTCCCTTCTACTTCCCTCTAGGGCAAGACAGATTTCTATATTTCTACTGAGTGTGTACGTTATTCCCTCTTTAAGCCAATTCTCATGACAGTAAGATTAAAGTAGTATCTGCTACCACCATCTCCTGGTTTCTCTCCACTGTAAAAGTTCTGCTTTTTACACTTCCCTTATTTGTGTGCCTCTCCCTTCCTATTTCTCCCAGTGCCTTCCTTTCTCACTCCTTAATTTTATTCTTTTGAAATCATTTCATCATAATCAACTCACACCTGCGCTCTCTGTCTATGTCTTCCATACTCCTACATTCTACTTCTAAATGTCATAAAAATGATAAAGTTCTTAGGAGTTACAAATATCACCTTCCCATGTAGAAATGCAAATAGGTAACCTTATTGAATCCCTTATGATTTCTCTTCCCTGTTTCCCTTTTCATGCTTCTCTTGAGTCATGTATTTGAAAGTGAAATTTTTTATTCAGTTCTGGTCTTTTTATCAGAACTGCTTGCAAGTGCTCTTTTATTTAAAATCCCCCCCCCTTTTTTTTGCCCTAAAATATTGTACTCAGTTTTACTGGGTAAGTTATTCTTGGTTGTAATCTTAGCCCCTTTGCCCTCCAGAATATCATATTCCAAGTTTTCCAATCTTCTAATACAGAAGCTGCTAAATCTTGTGTGATTCCACAATATTTAAATATTGCTTGCAATATTTTCTCCTCAAAAATATGTTTAAAAGTATTGTGTATATATAAACTAGATCAGATTGCTTGCTGTTTTGGGGAGGGATGAGGTAGGGGAAGGAAGGAGAAAAAAATTGGATCACAAAATCTTGGAACAAAAAATGTTGAAAATTATTGTTACATGTTTTTGAAAACGCTATACAGAAAAAAATCAATTTTTCTCCTTGACCTGGGAGATTTGAAATTTGGCTATAATATTCCTAGGCATTTTCATTTTGGGATCTCTTTCAGGAAATGATCAGTGGATTCTTATTTTATTTTTCCTGAGGCAATTGGGATTAAGTGACTTGCCCAGGATCACACAGCTAGTTAACTTAACAGCTAGTGTTAAGTGTCTGAGACCAGATTTGTACTCAGGTCCTCCTGACTTCAGAACTGGTGCTCTATCTACTGCGCCACCAAGCTGCCCTGATTCTTTTAATTTCTATTTACCCTTTGGTTCTAGAAATATCGGGGTAGTTTTCCTTCATAATTTCTTGAAAGATGATGTAGAGGCTGTCTTTTTTTTCTTGGATCACAGCTTTCAGATAGTTCAATAATTCTTAAATTATCTCTCTTTGATCTATTTTTCAGGTCATTTGTATTACATTTTCTTCTATTTTTTTTTTCATTCTTTTGACTTTGTTTTATTGTTTCTTGATGTTTCATGGAGCTATTGGCTTTCACATGTCCACCTGTACTTTTTATGGAATTATTTTCTTCAGTGAGCTTTTATACTTCCTTTTCTCTCTGGCCAATTCTACTTTTTAAGTTCTTTTCTTCATTGCAGATGTAGAGGCCCCTGCATCCCACTGAAAAAACTCTGCTTTGATAAATCTCCACTGGACATATAACTCTTATATGCAGAGTACAAGACCTAGAAAGGCATTTGCAGTCAAATGAAGGAACTGAAATAGGCAACAGAACTTGATCAAGCCTCTTTATTTCAAATTCTTCCAGAGACTCCTCATTCCAATTCTGCCATGAATGGTCCTAATTAAATCTCTCCAATGATATAGATTATAATATACTAATGCTTTATAATCCTGCCTGACCCTTGCCCAGGTCCTCCCATAATTTTACCATGAAAGATTCATCCAATGTATTGAAAGCCATCCTCTAAATCTCACCATTAAGAAAGTATTAATGCAGTCCTTGAGTTATCCATCCATTAATCCCTCTTCCTGAAGCTATATGGCCATGCCCTTCCCCCCAATTCCACAGTTCCTAAATGATACCTTTTGCACCACTTCTCAAACACATTAGAAAGGAAAAAAAAATCTTTACATCCACACCAGCTGAGCAGAAGAAAAGACAGAAATCATGTTCGATTGTCTCTGAGAATGGAAAGGCAAGGTTCTGCCCAGAGACAGAGAATTGATGTCTGCTGGTCCAGGAGTTTTGGGGGGCTGGAAGAGGAGGGTTCCTCAGGGGACCCTCTCTATCTGTTTCTCTGAGAAAAGAGTCAACTACCTACCTCAGTGACAAAGAGGGTACGGGGATCAATGATGTCCAGGAAATGCCGGAATCGGCCATAGAAGGAAGTCTGCGGGAAGGGAAGAAGAAAAGGAAAATGATTAAAATGTCTTCTTCTTGGACAATTAAAAAAAAAAAAATCCAACCAAAATCCCAACCACATTCAAGTATCAGACAATGTTCTCAAGGACATCTATCTCATCAAAACCATGCCCTCTCACTTACCATGTGGCTCACTGAGTTTGAGTCTTCTTTGTAGCTTGTGTACAAGTGATTTTGTACTAACTCAATTTGCTTGAGCTCCCCAACTGTCTAGGTAACTTAGAAGAGCTGTATGAGGACTGGATATAACTAAAATATAGAGTGGCTTGACATACCAACAATCCTTTGCAGTGATCAAGAACAAATGCAGTTGGACATGTAGAAAATCAGCAACTCTGAAGCCAATTAAGCTCATATCAGATCTGAAGAGGATTGTGAGTCATTTGATGGTTTGTGGACCTTCCAGAGATATCCTTATCTTCCGAGACTCCCCTAACTGTTGTTTATGAGGCTCTAGGAAGCATCTTGTTTTATGGTGTTTGGTGGCAACCCCTTATCTTACCACTTAAGCCTCAAACTGTCAGAATTGCTTATCACTGATTTGTGCATCAAAGGTCATAGTTCTAACATCTGGAATTCCTGTTTTCTGGATCTTCCCCTCTCCTTGGGAATGGGCTCCCTGCCTCATTCTTTTCTAGGAACTGCCCAATCCTTGCCTTTCCCCCCAATTCCCTGCCTCCCTTTGTTTGAAAAGGGTGTGTGTATCTATCTGTGTCTATCTCAAGATATAGATGATAGATTAGATATCTCCTCTGAATCCATTACTTGAGTCATTCACCATTAAGCCAGCTGCCCCCATATTCACATTTTACCTCCCTGCTTGATAAAATATTTTTGAATTTCACCGACATCGTCTTCCTCTAGTTTTCTTCCCTTTAAGATAAAGGGGGGGGGGGGGCTTGGATATCAAGAACTGGCCTTTGTATTCTCGGAGTATCCTTCCCCTTTGGGGAAAAGGAAGATCCAAATCCCCTTGAGAGAGTGCCTATCTGCCTCGGTTTACCCCTGCTAAGGCTCTATGCCTTTATATGAGCCTCAGCCCATTCTCTAAAGACTTCCACTGAGCTTCCTCTCAGGAAGGAAGGATGGCAGCATTTCTGGAGGTTAGGAGATTGCCTTGGAGAACCCTGCCAATGACTCTCGCTGTTCTTCCTTCCACTCTGAACAGTCAGGGTGTCAGCCCTTGGGTGTTAGATACACACTGAATACAATCGGCACCAGACCAAGACAACAATTAAGTCCTTCCTATGTACCAGGTACCGGGCTAAGGCTCTCCTGGGCATTCCCAGGAAGGCAAAAAGACCATTCTTGCTCTCAAGGAGCAGACGGCACGTAATGGGGAAGATGGCATATAAATAACTAGATCTATACAAAATACATTCAGAATATAGCAAAGGTACCTTGAAAGGGGAAGGCCCTTGCCAGTGGAAAGAGGGAAAGGCCTTCTGGAGTAGGGGAGATATGAGCTGAGTCTTGGAAGAGACCAGGAAAACCAGGAGGCAGGCAGAGATGAAGAGGGAGAACATTTCCAAAACTAGGGGCAAAAAAAATGACTGGCCAATAGGCTGGAATGTAGTCTAGAAAAGCAGGAAGGGACTAGGCTGGAAAGAGCCTTTGACACTAAGAAGACTGGATGTTTGATCTGGGAGGTAATGGGGACTCCTGGAGCTTCTGACAAAGGGGGATGACACCGGCAGATCTGCTCTTGGCAGCTAGTGAAGGCTGCCCTGGAGTGGGGACAGACTCGAGGGAGGGAAACCAAGCAGGTAACATCCTCTCCTCCGGTGTGCAGGGCTATGGATCATCCACAGACTTCTGCAAGGCCTCTTCATCCTTCTTCAGCATCTTCCCTCTTTTCCCTGTGGCTTGTCTCTAAGAGCTGGGACTGCCTGAGGGCAGGACCTGGATCTGTCCCCATCGCCTCCCTAAGAAGATGGCCCAAATATCCTACATCCCCCCAACCCCCAGCAAAGGGCACCATTCACCAAGAAGGGAGTGCGACACCAGGATTTGGCCGAACAAAAAGGGAAGTGGAAGAGCACCAATGATGCATTCATCCCCTGCCTCCCTCCCCTGAGCTTCTAAAGCCAGGCCGGGAGGTGGGCACTGGAGGTACATCTTACCAAAGACAGAGAGGCACCAGCCATCCCACAGAGCTGTTTCACAGCAGCAATGGAGAGCTTTGAGGAAGCAAAGAGCCCCAGGGCCCTGGCTCCAAATGAGCAGGGACGAAATGAGGGCTGGGCTAAGCCAGGGCTCTCTGGGAACAACTGTTTCTCTTTCTGTATCTGTGTCTATGTCTGTTTCTGTGTGGGTGGGGAGGATGGAGAAAAGGAGGAAGGCCAGCCAAAGAGGGAAGGGAGAGCAGCAGTCTCTGAGATCCTCCTGCCCCCGGCTCCCCAGCTCATTTCCCAATCTTTCCTTCCCCTTCCCCTTCCCCTTCCCCACTAAGCCCCTGACAAGGGCCCTGGGCTCCTGAGCAGCCCCATTCTGGCCACATGCCAAGTCCCTGCAATCACTCCCATACTCCCAAGCACCCAAGGGTGCTGACCTCTCCAGTCTCAGCTGCCAGCACTTCTGCCAGACTCCTCCTAGTGGCCTCCCCAAGCACATCAAACTCACTCATTCCAAAGCACCTTGCTGCAATGGACACTGGGGTCAGCAGAGGTCTGTCTGTGCTGGCAGGGAAAGGGGGCTGGGGTCAGGGTCAGCAGAGGTTGGGCTAAGAAGGGGCTGGGATTGGGGTCAGTAGAGGTTGGGCTGGGGTCAGGGTCAGCAGAGGTCAGGTTGGGGTCAGGGTCAGCAGAAATCAGGCTGGGGTTAGGGTCAGCAGAGTTTGAGCTGAGAAGGGGCTGGGATCAGGGTCAGCAGAGGTCAAGCTGGGGTCAGGGTCAGCAGAGGTTGGGTTGGAGTCAGGGTCAGCAGAGGTTGGGCTGGGAGGGTGCTGGGATCAAGGTAAGCAGAGGTCAGGCTGGGGTCAGGGTCAGCAGAGGTTGGGCTGAGAAGGTTGGGCTGGAGTCAGGGTCAGCAGGGTCTCTGCTGGGATTCAGGCTCCCACCCTTTTAGCTGAATGCCTCTTGCCTGGCCTTCTGATTGAGCTGAGTCTCAGCTTCCTCATCTGAACAAAATGATGACAAGAGAACTGGTCTCCAAACCAGCAAGTCTTGGGTTCAAGTAGTGCCTCTTACATCTACAGGCTGTGTGACCTTGGGCACGTCCCTTCCTCTGGATCACACCGGTAACTTCGTTCTCTTGTCCCAAGGAGTTTCTCCATGGAGAAGTTCCCTGCATCACTGAAATCCCAGGTCTGGTCCCTCACCTAATGCACAGAGGACCACTGGGAGAACAACCCTTTGTAAATGTGAATGATGCAATTCACAATCATGATTATCCTATTTCTTATCCCTGCTAGTCATTAACCCCAAAGCAGTTATTAAATGGCTCCTGGGCACTAGGGACCATGCTAAGTGTAGAGCTGCATTGATCGGTCACCTCCCTTACGCCTCAAGACGAACCTAGGAAGAAACCCCATGGATACTGACCCATTTTACAGATGAATAAAGACTAAGTGACCCCCAAGGTCACCCGGGTGGCAGAGGAGGGTTCTGAAACCAAGCCTTTCCCAATCCAGAGCCAAGCCTCCAGGGGCTGCCAGGCCCTCCAGGGGCAGCCAAGTCGGTGCTGTCGGATGACAGAAAGGACGCCCCAGAGCCAGGCTCTCTCTCCCTTTCCGGATGGCCGGCAGCACTCAGGCCATGCACCAGACATCCGGCAGCCCAGGAAGATGGAACTCCCAGAGGCAGGGGCTGCTCTGTCACGGCCTATGAGGCCGGCTCGAGGCACAGTAACTCAGGGCTCCTGGGCTTTTACTGCTATCAGGAACTCCCAGACAAGGAAACTCCCTCCGCCAGTGAAGGTCTATGGCTTCTCTGCACTGTCTCATGTCAGGGGGGGACTTCTTAAGCTCTTCCCACTCATGATCCTTTTTCACCTGAGAGATTTTTACATGACTCCAGGCATGTAAAATAGATGTACAAATCCAACATGTGCTGCCAATAAATCATAATCCCCCACCCACCACAATAAGTTAGGAGACCTTTGTGGGCTTATGACCCACAGTTTGAGAAGCTGGAGCCTAGAGCACCCAGAGGTGACTGCCCAGGATGGGCCAGACTTGAACCCGGGTTCCTGGCTAAACTACGTTACCCAGCCCATAATGGGTGCTTAATAAGTGGATGGACTTAGAGTGTAGATACTGCATAAGTATTTAACTGATGAGAAAAAGCAGTCCAATTTCTCCTGAGCTCTTGGGATGCAGGAGAAATGGCACAGGTCAGTGCCAGGTCCTTGGAAGACATTTAATCCAGGCCCCATGGGAAACAGGAGCCTCCCCAGTTACCAAGAGCCAGCCACCCTCTGCTTAACATACTTCCAGTCACAGGGTGTCCTGGCCAAGGCTCTTTGATCTTTCAATCTGATCCACAATGACTGAATGCCCATTCTTCATAACGCAAAAGCCATCACCGAGCTGAGGATCGAGGGCTGGTCTTTGAACAAGGAGCACGAGTTCAAGTACTGACAAATCTTCATTGTATGACATGTATGCTTCTAAGGCTAGAAATTACAATCTGCCACAGTGGATGGAGTTTCCACATTGGGGATTATCAATGGTGAAGAAATCATAGCCTCAAACCCTCCCCCCTCCCCGAATGTGCTATGACACCAAAGTGGGCCCTGCCATTCCCCTCTCCAATTCAGGGACTCTGGGGAACAGAGAAGGAAGGGCACCTGCAGAGAGGCCCAAGGGATAAGGGCATTAGAAAGGACTTCTGAGTCTGTATTTCCAGCCCTTACATAGGGCAGCTGCTAAATGATAGTCTCCAGGAAGAAAAAAAAATCAGAAGGAAAGAAAGCAAGAATCAAGTGGATGGGTTGGCAAATCTTTGTTAAAAGGTTTGGATGTGCCCAGCGTTGGGCTAAAAACAGGAGATTAAAGGAAGGGGGTGGGGGGAGAAGGGAAGGAACAAGCGGGAAAAAATAAAGCTTCCGGACCCTCGGGAGACCCAAAAGGGCCTCCAGGGTGTGGTGGTCACCCCTTTGGTTGGAGGCCAAGCTGAGCCTTCCAGAAGGGGAATACCCAAGGCAATGACCACTCCTGAAGCTCTTCTGGGCCTCCTGGCTCTGGGGAACCCTTTTCACACCTTTAGCCGCCTCCTGATTGAAAACCTGACAAAAGCAGTTCTCTTCTGCCTTCTGCAAAGCCCCCTGCTCATAGCCCCTGAGCCTCTTTTCTCCCTTCTCAGCGGCAAGCTTCACCTGCCAGACTGAGCCAAAATCACCTGCTGGCTGCTTCGCACCCGTGACCTTCCCCCTTGTACCTGTCCACCTTTGTACAGGCTGGTCCCTCGGACCTCTTGGGATCCCTGGCTTCCTTCAAAGCTCAGCTGGTGCTCCCACCCACAGGAGGCTAATGCTGCTCCCCTGAAGTTAACCTTGCATGTGTTTGAAATAGATTTAGATGAATCTGTGGGAGGGGGGTTATAGAGGAAAGGAAGAGACAGAGATAGAGGAGGGGAAAGGGAGAGACAGAGAGAAAGAGAGAGACACAGAGACAGAGGGGGAAGGGAGAGACAGACAGAGACAGAAAGAGAGGAATAGAAAGAGAGAGAGAAACAGAGAGACAAGAGAGATTGATTTAAGGTTTACAGAGTGCTTTCTTTATACATAGCATCTCATTCAGTCCTTATGACACAGTGGATAAAGCATGAGGCCTAGGGTCAGGAAGACCTGAAATCTGAGACTTGGCCTAAGATACTTTACTAGCAGGTGAGTCATTTAACTTCTGTTTGCCTCACTTTCCTCTGAGATAATGGGGATAATAAGAGTACCTCTCAGCCAGGGTGGTGAAAAGAATCAAATGAAACAGTTAAGCATGTAGCAAAGAGGCTGGTACACAGTAAGCATTAACTAAATGTTAGCTATTATGAGGTGGATGAGTAGCCAGGAGGCCTAATGGCACAGAGGCCTGGAATCAGGAAGATTGACCTTCCTGAATTTCAGTCTGTTGGACAATTTGTTCTAAGCTATTCTCTAAAAGAGGTCCCTGGGGCACTGAACAGGGAAGTGGTCAGGCAGGGCCCAGCAGAGGGAGGCCTTAAGCTCCAGCCATGCCGATTTTCAGGTTAGCCCATCATTCTCTGTGTCCCACAGCCTGTAGCCTTGGAAGGCAGCCGATTCTTCAGAACTGGTGGTTTGTTGATTCAATTTCATTGAGAGAAGCGGGGATAGAAGAGGTCCCAAGGAAGCTCTGGGGGATGCCCTCGCTCCCAGGGGACAGGATTCAGTAAATGAGGTCAAACGGGTCAGAAGAGAGCCAGAAGACAACCGAGTCTCAGGAGCCGAGGGAGGAAATTCTAGGGTGGAAGGAGGGTGGAGGGTCAACACTTTGAAAATGCTGCAGAAAGCTGAGAAAAGGCCATCAGATTAAGCAATTAATTCATCAGTAACTTTTAAGACCAAGTCTCAGTACAATGGTGAGGTCAGATCCCATGGGATCACAGATTGAAAACCAGAAGGACCCTTAGAGACCTGCTAGTCCAACCCCACTTTAACAAGTCAAGTTATTTGCCCAAGGTTATCCCAGCAGTAAGGTCATACAAGGTTATACAAGCGGTAAGCATCAGTGTCAAACAGATTGCCAGAGATGAAGCATGTGGGTGGTGAGGATCTGGAGGCTGGGAGTTTAGGTTATTCTTTCTAATTGGACTGTGGAAGACAGGAAAGATATAGGACAAACTAGAAGGGGAATACCTTCAAGGGGTGGTAACCAGGGCCAGAGAAGGGTTTGGTTTTATTTTTTTAAATGGGAGATAAGAGTATATTAAAGGCTGCAGGGAAGGAAGCGGTCCATACAAAGGGATCTGCGATAGAGAGATGAATTAGGAAGGCAAGGGAGCTTGGACTGGAAAATTAAAGAGGCCCAAATTTTATGAGATCTCAAAGGAATAAATAGCTGCGAAGTTTTAGACTTGATCAAATGGGCGCCATGTCTGGAAGTTAATTATAAAGCTGCTTTTCCAATGCAAAGAGTTCCCAAAGGGTCTGGAAAATGCAAGAAAACCATGCTCCAAAGGATGGATAGAACAATCACTAGCCTAATTAGGAAGCTTCAGACTTCCAAGTGTTGGGAAAAGAGGATCCTGCAGAGACACATTCACTCAGAGTGGAATGGAAGCTCCTTGAGGGTAAACCATCTCACTCTTTTATTGTATCACCAGTGTCGGATACACAGTAGGTGCTTGAAAAGTGTTTATCAAATGAAGCATCCGTTTATCAAACACCTACTATGTTCTAGGCACTTTGCTGGGCAATGGGAATTCAAATATAAGTGACATGGTCACTGCCATTTTATGAACAGATGAACAGAGACAAGTCAACACAAAATACAAAGTTACTACAAAATGATTTTGTGTGGGAGGAATGGAAAGGACTAAGACAGTCCCAGCTTAGGGGACCCTGAAGCCTCAGAGACTTGAAAGAAGCTAGAGAAAGAAGGCAAGAATACATCCCAGGCAAAGGGGACAGTATGTTGTAGAATATGTGAGGGGGAGTCGTGTGAAATAAAACTGGTAGGCTAGAGTCAGATTACAAAAGGTTTCAAAATCCAGAGAGCTGACCCTAGAGGTACAAAGGAGCCACGGAAGATTCTTGAGCAGGAGAAGGACCTGCTCAGACTTGGATTTCAGAAACATCTCTTAGGAAGCTGTGCAGAGGCGGGATTGGCAAGGGGAGAGACTGGGAAGTATTTAATTGGGTTGGGAGCTGAGTGAGTAAAAAAGAGATGAATTTGAGAGTTGTGGAAGTAGAATTGATTAGATGTGGAAACTGAATGGATATGGGGAATTAAGGGAAAGATTTAGGAATGATTTCAAAGACTCCAGGCCACTGCTTTAAGCTTCCCATTCTCCTAGGAAGGAACCCATCACAGCCTAGCAGGGGGTACCCAGCATTGGGCCAGAGTTCTGGGAGAAAATGCGGACATACTGCTGCTGACTCATCGCCTGCACTCCCAAGGCCAGCTCCCTCTCAAGGGCTGGGCCCAAAATACTGCTTTCATGCCTCCTGATAATGCTGCTCACTGCTGTGCAGGAGCCACAGAGCACCGAAAGGAGCCTTGTGCGAGTCCCATCAAGATGGGGACAAAGCATGGCAGTCCCCCCAGTCCAGCCCAGCAGCCAACCCTACAATTAGTCAAATCAAGGACTGGCAGTGGCTCTGCCAGCAGCTGCAGACAATCACCCCATGGCAGCAATGCTGGAGAAAAACACATGTAGAGGCTTGCTCTGATGCCCATGCAGGTGTGCATACTCACACCCCAGCCCATCTACAAATCCCCAATGTGCTCACACTCAGAAACACACTCAAGAGATGCCAAATTCCCCCAAATAACATGGGTTCCATAAGCTAAATTTGAGGGAAGGTACCATCAAAGCATAGTGACCAAAAAGCCTTCTGGGAAGATACTCAGAGAGAGGGAATCCAGGCTGGCCCTCGGGACTAAAGCGCTCACTTCTTACCTCAATCAACTAGGCTTTCCCAGAGCCTTCTGGGATGCAGGACACCCTAAAGAGGCAACTTCCTTCATGTGCCTTCTCAGTCAGATTGAACAATCTAATGGCCTTCTTGTGGTCTTCACCCTTCATGGCCTCTCCCCAGCAGCTGCCACTGTGCCCACCCTCTCCTCCCGGTCCTTCTCCTTAAGGTTTTCATGAGCCTGCTCTCCTTCTGTGAGCTCCTCCTCTACTTCATATCCCCTACCCATGGATGTCTCCCTTGATGAGCTCATCAGCTCCCAAGAACTCCGTGACTATCTCTTTAGTCTCACTAATTAAGCCTCCTCACGTCCTGCTTGGACTATTGGCCTGTGCTCCACTCCAGTCCGCCCTCCTCTTGGACACCAAAGTGATTTTCCTAATGCTCAGGTCTGATCCTTTCCCCCCCCCCTTCAACTCCAGAAATATCTTATTCCTTTCAGGATCAAACACGAAATCATCTAGCATTGAAAACTTTTTGGGACTTCTCCTCACTTCTGTTGTCTAACTCTACCAGAGCCTGCTTTCATTCCCTTGAAATCACTGCTCCACCCCCAAAGATCTCCATGCCTTTGTGCACGGTTCCTCATACCTGGAATGTTCTTCCCTTCTTCTGCCTCAGTTTCCCTGGTTTCCTTTAGCAGCCTTTCCTTGTCCTACCAGCTGCTCTGTTCTCGCCCTCTGAAACTACTTTTGCTTTACTTTGTATGAAGCCAATTGTTTACATGATGTCCCACCCATTACAATGTGAGCTTCTTGAGAGAAGGGGCTATTTTTGTTGTTGTTGTTTATCCTTCATTTTCAAAGAGGACTGTGACATCAGGTGGGAGGAAAGGGAGGGTAATGCCAAGACATGCAAATGAATTGGATTTAAGTGAGGGAGGGTTGTGCAAGGTCACCTGCCTCACTTTCCCTCCAGAATCATCTGGGTCCAATGGCCAGATATAGATCAAGAAGACAGAAGGTATTTTTGGCTCCCTACCTCTTAGTGGAGTGCCTGGGGCATTAACTGTTGTACACCAGTCGTTTTCAACTCTTCCTGATCCTGTGGATCTCTGTCTGTGGGGTTTTCTTGGCAAAGATACTGGAGTGATTTTCCATTTCCTTCTTCAATGACAGATTAAGTGACTTGCCTAAGGTAACACAGCTAGAATGTTCCTGAGACTGGATTTGCACTCAGGTCTTCCTGACTTCAAGCCCAGTATTTTATCCATTGCACCACCTAGCTGCCTAGTGCATAGGAGGTGTTTAATAAATCCTTGATTGATTGATTAAAGATGAAAGGCAGTTGTGGAACAGATGCTGAATCTGGACCTGACCAATCCTGGCGACAACAGAAGGTTCAGAATCATCACCTGAGGATCTAAACCCTTGGTTTTCCTGTGTTGTGACCAAAGACAGCATAGGACAGACTCTAGAATGGAGGGTTCCATTACAAAGAAAAGGAGAAGCAAAGCCCCCCCCCCCCCAGAGATAAGAGACCTGTTAAGAAGGAATGGCCTCCAGAATCCAAAGCATATGGTAGCAAAGCCCCAAAATGCAAGAAAGAACCACGAGAAGCAAAGTCCAACACAGCTCCTGAAGTGAGAGTTCTGACCATTAGGCAACCTTTGTGCTGTCTGTTACATTTCCTCCTCTCTGTTTTCCTGTTGTGGCTGGCACCAAAACACCCGAGGAAACCTCAAGAGAGGGTTTTCAGGGTCAGAAAGGTAGGGGAGAAGCTATGAGACAGCTTTCTCCTTCCTTGGAAGCCATTATAGTTTGAAAGGTTGGGGGCTGCTGGGCAAGAAAGCACAGGGCATGGCTCTCCCTGAAGAGTTTGGAGATGAGAATGGCTGGAGCCAGGAAACACAGGCCAGACCAGTCAGTGAATAAATATCAAGGACCAGGCACTGTGCCAAGTGCTAGCGCTACAAAAAGAGACAAAAGACAGAGCTAGTCCTCAGGAGCTTACCATCTAACTTTCCAGGAAGGTAAGAGTGGCTGATGGTCATACCTTGATGTGAGGTTCTGAGCCCAGTTTTATTCATGTAGACATTTGCTTCAGCTATCAAGATCAGAGCAATATGATGGGAAAAGGCCCGGCCTTGCAAACATGGCAGCCTAGACAGATTCAAGCCTTGCCTCGGACCCACGCCAGCACACGTGACCAGTTAACCTATCAGAGGCACTGAGAAACTGCTTTACAGATGAGTTGCTAACCAGTATTGCTGAATGGATTTTCCATACTGGAGGACTATTGAGATCATAGATGCAGAAAAAACACAAACAGTTTTCACAATAGAGGGATTCCCAAATAGAAATCTGGGCTTCCTTTCATCAGAAAGGACATGGGGTTTCCCCTAGCATTAGTCCAGGACTGTGATCTTCACATGGGACAGAGGATTATTTTTAGAATAATTTTTTTTAGAATTTTTAGATCTAATTTTAAATTTTAAATCTAAATTTAGAATAATCAGTTTAGAAATGGAAGGGATCCCACTTAGGTCAATCCCTTCATTTTACAAATGAAGACGTGAAACCCAGTGAGTTGCCCAACATCATACAGGTAATAAGGAACAGAGCGGCAATCTGAACCCATGCTACTGACTCCCAAATCATGTTCCCTATCTAATCATCATGTTCTGTATTCTTCAGAGCTCTCAGTCATGTGATCTCCAACCTATCCATCTTTTCCCTCTAAATTTAGGGATTTTAACTTTTGTTTTGTTTTGATTTTGACAGACAATTGGGGTTAAATGACTTGGCCAGAGTATAAATGTTAAGTGATTTGAATTAAAGTCCTCCTGACTCCAGAACCAGTGCTCTATCTACTACCCCATCTAACTTCTCCCGGATCTTAATTTTTTGGTGTATCCAGAACCCCTTTGGGGGTTCTAACAAAAACTTATGTATAGTCTCTTTTTAAATAATTGAGAGATGCTAAATTTCTATTCGAATTGAGTGGAAATAAAGATCTAACTTTTTCTCCCTGAAATCTACCCACAGATCCCAGAGTGAGAAAGGTAGCTCTAAATGTTGCCCTAAAGTGACCACGGTCCTGAGAAGGGACCCTTTTCCAAAGATGCTGAATTCCAGGCTGCTCCCCAAGAAAAGCAGCTCAAAGGGCATTGTCTACATGCTTGCTGGGAACATTCAGGATCTCAGTGTTTTTGTGGAGGTTCCGGCATTTTTCAAACAAGCCACTGTAGAGAAATTTAAACTTTTCACTGCTTACTACCTTGCATTTCTTTTGCTCCATAACCCTGTAGCATTTCTAAAATTATGATTAAAAGGAAGAGTGAGAGTGAACAATCCTGCTTTGCCTCCATTCTTAGCTGGAAAATTACTACTTCTCTATACATAGATGGATAAAAGTAGATCTTGGTTTAAAAGAATATGTTTCATCAATGCTAAAGAAAAATCCTTCAAGAATTGCACATGTTTAACTTATATTGGATTGCCTGCTGTCTTGGGGAAGAGAGAGGGAGAAAAATTTGGAACACAAGGTTTTGCAAAAATGAGTGTTGGAAACTATCTTTACATGAATTTGGGCAAATAAAATACGATTAAAATTAATTTAGAAAAAGAAAGAAAAATGCTTCAAACCCATTATTTATTTTAGTTATATATATATATATATATATATGTATATGTATATATTTGCTGAGGCATTTGGGGTTAAGTGACTTACCCAGGGTCACACAGCTAGCACATGGTACATGTCTAAGACCAGATTTGAACTCAGGTCCCCCTGATTTCAGGGCTGGTGCTCTATCCACTGTGCCACTTGGCTGCCCCTAAACCCATTTTTTAAAAAATCTATGAATGCTGTCACTTTCAAGGGGCTTTTCTACAACTGTTGTATAATTATGACTCTTTTATGTATTTGCTCCTTTGTTTACTTACATAATTATTACATTACATTACACAGAATTGCTGATTTGTAGCTGTGAAAGGATTTCCCCCCATGAAAATTCCCCACACAGATGAAATCACAGGTCAAGATTTGGGGTAAGAATAAGGGGGTAGGAATGGGGTAGGGGTAAACTAAGTGGTTCAGTGAATAGAATACATGGTCTGGAGTCAGGAAGATTCATCTTCCTGAGTTCAAATCCGGCCTCAGATACTCACTGGCTGTGTGACCATGGACAAGTCACTTTACCCTGTGTGTTTAATATACCCATTAAATGAAATGGAGAGGGAAATGACAAACCACTCCAGTGCTTCTGCAAATGGGGTCATGAAGAGTCAGATATCACTGAACAACACAAATTGGGGTGAGGTTGGGGAGATAAAAAGATTTCCTGAGCTGACTGTTGTCTTAATATTGAGCCATCCTTGGCTTCCTGGCATAAAATTCTACTTGATCATGCTGAATGACACATACATATATGTATGTGTATAAAACTGAATGCTGTGAGAGGAAATTTATGTTTGTGTGTATGTGTCAAAAATTAATTCTTATTATTTTATTATTTGTTATTTTTATTATATTATTATTTATTATTAATGGACAACATTTTAACATTTTTATATTGATACTTCTCAATTACATTGGTCTAGAAGATCACAGGTCCAAATAAAATAATAGCTTTAACAATAGTAAGATATATAATAAAAATAAATACATATTTTATGATGTAGCTCATAGTGTAATATAGTCAAAATTAACATATATGATATATAATAAAAATATCTATGTCTGGTATAGAATCCAAATAGGACAAGGAATTCTTCATGGGGAGTGAGGAACTTTAATACCAACATCATGGAAGACCTGGCCCAGCATGGACTAGGAAGAGAGCAGGCTAGACTGCTTTGGGATAATTGGACAATGGTTTTCATGACTCCAAATTTCTCTCTGCCCAAAACAAAACCCAGCAATAACCGTTCTTGGTTGACTGTGGCTTTAGGGCCACAGTCTCTGATGATCCAAGTCTCCATTCATTCAATGAATGGCAGGAGATCTCGAGGAAGATCCTGAGCACTGTGGGTGCTCCACCATGGAAGATCGACAAAAGGTCAAGAACTAGGATATCTAATAAGAGGAGAAAGCACAGAGAAACTTCCATCATCTGTGGGATGTTGGAAGGTGATCTACAGATCAGCCCAAAGCCTGGTACAAAACAGGGGTTTCCATGATGAATCAATCATAAATTGATGGATCACCCGGATGAATCACAGATTGATTCAACACCACAAGCATTTATTAAATACCTA
>JAJPUD010001519.1:378903-417186 GCA_023553655.1 Myrmecobius fasciatus | reverse complement strand
CCTTCCTTCCTTCCTTCCTTCCTTCCTTCCTTCCTTCCTTCCTTCCTTTCCTTTCCTTTTTTCTTTCCTTTCCTCCCTTCCTCTCTCTCTCTCTCCCCTTTCCTCTCTCTGTCTCTCTATCTCTCTGTATTGTTCTCCTCCTCCCTCTTTCCCTCCATTCCTTTATCCCTCTTTTCCTTTCTTTCTTCTTTGAGAATTATTTTCTTCTGATGAGTTGGATTTGAGATCAAACCCTAGAGCTATTTCTAGTGTGTTTGAATTTGTTTACTAATACTGTACAATTCTTCTTTTGAAAGCTGTTTTAAAAGTTGTAGCAAAGGGGGCCAGCTAGGTGGCGCAGTGGATAGAGCACCAGCCCTGAAATCAGGAGGACCTGAGTTCAAATTTGACCTTAGATACTTAACACTTCCCAGCTGTGTGGCCCTGGGTAAGTCACTTAACCCTAATTGCCTCAGGGGAAAAAAGTTGTAGCAAAGAACTGAAAACCAAAGAGTTCCATCAGTTGGGAAATGGTTAAAAAATACCTCTTCTAGGATGAAATTAAAACTATTTATAGTCATATGAAAAGGTGCTCCAAATCACTGTTGATCAGAGAAATGCAAATCAAGACAACCCTGAGGTACCACTTCACACCTGTCAGATTGGCTAAAATGACAGGAAAAGTTAATGATGAATGTTGGAGGGGTTGTGGGAGGGCTGGGACACTGATGCATTGTTGGTGGAGCTGTGAACGGATACAGCCATTCTGGAGAACAATTTGGAGCTATGCTCAAAAAGTTATCAAACTGTGCATACCCTTTGACCCAGCAGCATTTCTATTGGGCTTATATCCCAAAGAAATCATAAAGAAAGGAAAAGGCCCCACATGTGCAAGAATGTTTGTGGCAGCCCTTTTTGTAGTGGCTAGAAACTGGAAATTGAATAGATGCCCTTCAATTGGAGAATGGCTGAATAAATTATGGTATATGAACATTATGGAATATTATTGTTCTGTAAGAAATGACCAGCAAGATGATTTCAGAGAGGCCTGGAGAGACTTACATGAACTGATGCTGAGTGAAATGAGCAGAACCAGGAGATCATTATACACGGCAACAACAGTACTATATGACAATTAATTCTGATGGACATGGCTCTCTTCAACAATGATATGTTTCAAACCACCTCCAATTGTTCACTGAAGAAAGCCATATACACCCAGAGAGAGGGATGCGAAATGTGGACCACAACATAACATTCTCATACTCCTTGATTGATGTTTGCTTACATTGTGTTTCCTTTATCTGATGTATCGTTTGTGTAGATAAGATTTTTCTTGCACAACAATGATAAGTTTGGAAATATGTATACATATATTCGATTTGCCAATATTTTAACATAATTAACATGTAGTGGATATCCTGCCATCTAGGGAAGGGGTGGGGAAGTTGGGGGGAAAATTTGTAACGGAAAGCTATGTAAGGGTTATTGTTGAAGAATTACCCACACATATGTTATGCAAATAAAATAAAATAAAAAAAAATACCTCTTCTATGTGAACCTCATGGAATATTATTGTGCATTTAAATGACAAATATGAGGAATCCAGGGAAACCTTGGAAGTTTTATATGATGAGCAGTGCCAAAAGAATTATATGCACAATTATTATAATAATGTAAATGAAACCCACTAAAGAAAGTTAAACTGAGTTGCTAAAAAGTAATAATGGCCCCACAGTACTAAGGCATAATTTTTATGAAAATTCTTAATGTTTTTAATTATTTTTCTTATAGAGAAAATTAAATTAAGGGGATGGTGGAAAAAAGTATTTTTTTAAAGAAATGACTGATGTAAAAACAAGAAAGAAACAAAATTTGTTTTTGAGAAAGAAAGTTATTAATTCAAATTCTGTGATCATTTATGTATTGGGGAATGATACATGTACTTTATGCTTCTGTTAGTTTACAGGAGAATTTAATCAATGATATTCAATTTGATTTTTCATTCAATAATCGCTATTCTTATCTTTTATACATTGATTTATTCCTTAAAAGATTTTTAAAAATTGATGATAACCAATTGATTTATTTTTATTTTATTACTACCTTTATTTCTTATTTGACTAAGAATTCTCCCTGAAACTAGCAATTTCAAAAAGTATTTCCTTATGGTCTTCTCTAATTTTTAAAATGATTTAAATTTATATTAGGGTTGTATGCTGATTTGTAACTTAGCATTTGCTGTAAGATGCTGATCTAAATTAATTGCTGACAGAGTACTTTCCTGTTTTCCCAGAAATTCTTTTAAAATGAGGTTCTTTTACTCAAATTTTCACTTGGATTTCTGAATAATAACTTCCAATTCTTAGGGCTCTATAATTACAAAGCACTTTATACATACATACATATATATACATACATACATATATATATATATATATATATATATATATATATATAATTTCATTTGATGATAGGTCTCTCTGAGGCTGGAACCAATTACCTCACTTCTCTGGAACTCAGAATGACCCTTCCATACTTCTAAATTAACGGCATAATTTTTTTTTGTCTTCTCTGTCTTGGCCTTTTGGCTTAAATCAAATTGTAGCTTTTTTATGGGGTGGGGGAGAAGCAGAGATAATGATGGATAAGGAAATATAGTGGCTCTTCCTTTCCTGCCATAGAACTTCCTTTTGTTTCCACTACTTTATTTCCATTGACTTAATTGCTTAATAAAGCAAATCCTGAAGTTAGGAAGTCTACCTCTTTTCCTCAGATGGATATAGCTTTTGAGGGAAAGTGGTGACAATTGTAAATTATTTGAAGGAAATTGTTATAGAAGATGCTTGTATAATTTCAAGGCTCTTAAAAATACAATAATGACAAAAGTCTATACTTAATTAAGAAAGAAAATTATCTTTTGGAAAATATGAGCTAAGAAAATTTAAGGATATCAAATGAGAAATGTAAGAAAAGTTTGAGGGTAGGTACAACATAGTGAACTGAGAATTGGAAGACCTGGTTTCAAATCTTGTCAGTGACATACACACTGCCTGTGTGACCTCCAGCAGTCAATGAACCCTGGTGTGTCCTCAGCAAACTCTCACAATTATGAATTGCAGAAACATTCTCCAATCTCCATTGGTAGAGGCCATTTCCTCACCAGAAATTCCTTAGATTGATGAAATCACAGGTTTGGCCACCCAAAAGAAATAAATGAACAAATACATGAATATTGCTTTAATAAAAACAAGTCCCTTTTGTCCTCATCTTTTTTGGGGAATGACCTTTCTGCCTCCCCTCTGCTTGTTACACTACATGGCTTAATGCTTTATTTCCTGAATGGTGCTGGAGATCAAGAGGAATATACCATAAGTTTCTTTGCTTTTCAACTCTTTCATCTATCCCAGCTTGCCTTGCTCACATCTTGAGTTGCCTTTTCCCAAAGGTTTTTCTTCTTACATAAAGACCAAATGTTTACCATTTTTTTCCCTTTTTGGCTTCCCTCCTGACTGAGGACTTTTGCAGTCTCTTTCCACAACTGATCAAAATAGTTTATTTTTCTCTGAAGAAGAAAAAAATACCATACCTAGTTTGTCTTGTCTAAGCATGTCTCCTTTTTGGTGAACAGTGCTCTGATTGTTAACGGAGGTTGACGTTTCTACATGTCTCTTTAAAGACACAAACCGCAGTATTTAATGTGGGAAGACAACTGCTGCAACAGCTCAGGAACTGGAGAGCATTATTGAAATTCCTTTCATTAAAAGGAGCAAATCAGAAAGAAACAGTAGGTATGTCATTTTGATTTAATTATCCTGACACAGAAGTCCTTCCTAGAATCATAGAATCAGTTATCACTTCATTAAAACCAAGCTCAAGTATAATGACGCATTTTAGGCAATCTTCCTGTATTTACACGAGCTCCATGAATGACACCTTGGAGACAAAATGCACCTATCCACCACCAGTTTCTGGATCTCTTGTTTATTTTATTAGTCATGTGTTCCCCAAGGCTAACAGATTTTCTCTCTGTTTTAATTAGATAATTAAATTTGAGGGTCCCCTCTTAAATTTTTAGCCTCATGGACCTGTAAGATCATATAATGCTTCTCTAAACTCCTTTTCACCCCCTTTTCTTAATTTCCCTGACATCCATCTTTCACATTTTTTGCCAATTAAAAAAAATTATGTAAGAAAATCAAAAGATTTCCTTCCTCGAAGGAAGGACTAAGGATTAGTCTTTAAGAATTTTACTCTTTTCCCATTTTTAATTAGTGTGCTAAGTAAACTCCCTGCAAAAGCATTATTATTTATTGCTTACTATTAGAAGCATTAATATGAATAAAACCATGTCTGGCTATTGGAAAGCAACTTGTCATTTATCCATGCCACGAATGGTACCCTGAGCACGTAATGCAGCCTAATGAAAGAACGACTTGGCTAACACTCCTAGACACAACTCTGGATCACTGTCTCACAGCAGTTTTTAATCCAGTTACAAAGCTGTATTTTCCAGTTTGCAAGAAATATATCAGTCCTCTTGTGGCAACAACATGATTACAAACTTTCCAACAGTAAAGGAGATCAAAAACATTAACAAGGATGGGTAGATTGCAGTCCTGTGTGAACTAGGGGTGCCTGGAGCTTTTATGCCCGAATGACATTTCTAGCCTCCCCAACATCTTTAAATCAAACCCACCTGGCCTGTGTTCCTCAGCTGATAGAAGTTGAAGTGATTTGTGTATGATCTGATCTAACCACTTCATTTTACAGAGGAGGAAAATGAAGGTCAGTTTAGTAAAATGACCATCCCAATGTCACACTGCAAGTTAATGATAGACCTGGGATTGGAAGGGGTTGAGAGGGTTTCTCTGTACTCCTAGCCAAGTTACATTACATTATAATTTACTGATTAGATAGCTTATCTGATAACCTAAACGGCTGGATTATAAATGCTGATAATGGTTTATACTATTAGTTCCCCTTGATAAGATCTATATTAAAAAAAAAAAAGAAAAAAGAAAAGCTTTAAGGGGTGAGTAAGATAGAGATCTCAGATACCTGACATTGATAGACAGCAAAATATATATTTTTTTCAGGGGGTGGGGAGAGGATCTTTTAGCACTCTCAAATCAGACCATGTGGGTGGGTAGCTTCTGCAATCCAAGAAACGTTGTATCATAGTCTAGTCTTGCCAAGTTGAGTCCAATTGAGCATAGCATAGTATAATATGGTATGGTACAGCATTGTACAAGTGGGAGCATTGAGTCTTAATTTCTCAAGTGGTATTCACTGACTGTGTGACATATAGTTCCTCACTTCAAAAGCCTCATCTATAAAATGGGAATGATAATGTTCTTTAGCTGATAAGAAAATATTACCTGAACCAGTTGATTTCTTTAGATCTGTTCTCAATCAATAAGAATTCATTAACCTCCTGCTATGTACTAAGTACTATGCTAAGCCTTCTAGATCAAAGATCAATTATTCCATTTATTCTTGATAATGATTCTTTTTAACTTCTCAGTGAGAGGAATTCTGTGGTTGGTAGTAACTGATCCTCATTTCTATATTCCTGAATTGTTTATACTGAATGCAAAATCTTGTGTTGAGGGATGCATAATTTAGCACTGCATGTCTGTGAGGAGTAAATTATTGAAGTAAAATAAAATAATGGCTTTGAAGGCAAATGTTTCTTTTAACATAAATTACACACTCCTTTCTCCAAGCCTTTGGAAAATGTAAAGTACATGAAAGTACAATAGCAGTCATAGTATTTAGAAACAGAGAAAAAGAAAGCTGGGGAATACTAATAAGAAGAAGAACATTAGCTAGCCTTTCTATAACACTATGATTGGCAAAGCACTTTATATAAATTGTTTTATTTTAGCCTCAGTGACAAATCTGTGATGTGCTATTATTTTCCCTATTTTTATAAATGAGGAAATTGAAGTAAAATAATTAGCCAAGTGTCTCACAGCTAGTGTTTGAGCCAAAATGGACTGAAATTTTCTTGTCTCTAAATCTATCTTTCTACTTACTGCCACTTAACTGGCCATTGATGGAATAGGGCTAAAAGTCATATTGGCAATAAATATACCTCATTTCCTCCTCAGTTCCAGGAGGTACTACTATATTTACTAAATATTTTAATGTATTAAAATAATTGATAAAACTTAAAAAAAGCCTTTATTCAAATTGGATTGACTTTTACACTGTGCATGTCCTTAATTTAGCTAACTGGCTGAAGTAGTTGTCAGTAGAGCTGAGGACATTCATTGATCTCCATGCTGAAAATAGATGAAAACCTAGAATCTTATGTGGAAAATTTAGGTTGGCTTATATAGGTTTAATAGGTATTATATAGCCTGGTCACAGATAGTAAAGTTTGATTGGGCCTGGAAAGAGCCAAAAGAAGGGAACAAGATTAGTAGGTGGCATAGTTGACAGACCAGTTGATTTAGAGTCAGGAAGATTTTTTTTAAATCCTATCTCAGACACTTACTAGATGTGTGACACTGAGCAAATCACTTAACCCGTGTTTGCCTTAATTTATTAGAGAAGAAAATGCCAAACTGCTTCAGTATCTCTGCTAAGAAAGCCCCAGGACAGCTTTGAAATCTGAGGTCCACAAACATGAAATGAATTACCCAAAGTTGAACAATTAATTTGTACAAACCTATGCTTCAATTATGCCTGCTCATGCAATGAGGCTATTTACTGCTCCTTTTACAAATTATAGGTAAAAGAAATCTGCTAGAATATATGGGGGAGGAGAAGAAAGGGGAGAGGGAAGAAAAAAGGGGAGGGGAAAATTTGTATTATAACTTTATTACATATTGAAAAGGAATAGCAAACTGTACATTATAGATTTGCAGTTTCATAGGCAATCAAAATTTTTAAAAAATTATAGTTATGGCAATGCATGTTTTATCCCATAAATTAAAAAAAACTAATTACTTTAAAAAAGGCAATATTGCAATCTGGGTGGTAGTGGATAAACAGATGGAATTGGAATTAGAAGAACTGAATACAAATCTAGCCTCTGATGCGTGCTAGCTGTGTGGCCACCATACTTAACCAGTCACTTTAACTCTAGAAGCTTCAGTTTCTTCATTTATTAAATGAAGGGATTGGACTAGGTGTCCTTAGCAGTCTTTTTCAACTCTAAGTCTATGATCCTAAATCATTTATTGTGATCTCCTTGGCATCATACCCAAGTGGAATCAAGTTGAAATGATTATCAAGGGTGGCCATGAAGTTAATCACAGAACACAGCTTGAGAAGGCATTTGCAGAAGATGAGAAGGACTGACTGTATAGATGACAGCTTCAGGTCTTTTTAAGCATTATTCCCATCAGCTGCCTCAGAGTCACTGATTGCTCTAGTCTTTTTTGGTTTGTGGATCTGTAGCTTGGGCCAAAGGTCAGACAGCTTGTCTCCCCATCCCCCACCCCCCAGGAAGATTCTAGTTAAGAGCTTCATGGGCACAGACTCCATTCAGTAAGATGCTGTGCTTGTTTTTACTGAAGGTAAGAGCTGTCTGGGGAAAGTGGAACAAATATTAAATGAATTATTCTGACTTTTTGTTCACATTCCAAACAACTTAGATAAGAAACAGTTCAGAATGAATGAGTCCAGGCGGCTCTTTCGGCCAGATACAATGGTAGCCATATAATGGGCCATGCTTTCCATTTGAAAACCAATCTTCAACTATGTTCATCTGTGTCAATACATTTAATGCCTAAAGCAATGAAGAGGGTGGAGAAGAAAAATGAAACCCATTACTGGAGGGAGAGTGGACAGCTGTTATTTTTTGTTAAGGATATTAGAGTTTGTAAAAAAAAAAAGTGCTCAGAAAAGAAAGGAATGTTTACATGCACATTCTTCACAGATGAAACTTTTAAAAAAGGCTCCCTGCTAAAAACCCTGTAAATATGAATGAATAGAAACAGATGATGGCATTAAAGACAATTGTATATTATCATAAACTAGAAGGAATATTTCTTTCTAAAACATGGACTATATTCTCACAAGTCCAAAAAGGCCCAAAGTAGAGTTGTTGTTCTTGCCCCTCACCTTTTCCCTTGAAGAAATATTAAATCATATTCTTTGGATGGCAATGCAAATTATATCATTGATGGGCACACTCACAGGATAGGGCTGGCCCTTTTTTCAACCAAGGCTATGGCTGAGAATCTCTTCTCTAATCTTAAAACTAAACTTTTTTGATTATTCATTGACATTTCATGTTAGCAATCATGAATGGAAAATAATGAAAGTTTATCTATCTATCTATATATTTGATGAATTAATTGTTCCAATTGTTCCTTGTTTTTATATTATCATTTCTCTCTTTCTTCCTCTACACAGAGAAATCTCCTGTAATAATAAATGAAGGGGGGGAGGGACGGAGAGGGAAAGAGAGAGGGAAAGAGGGAGAGAGAAGGGGGGGGAAGAGAGAGAGAGAGAGAAGAGGAGGAAGAGGAAGAGAGATGAGAGAATCTTTAGTAAAACTATTCAACACATCAACACATTACATATGCAACAGTTCACATCCATGTTTTTCACCTTTGCAAAGAGGGGAGAGAAATACATTTTCTCATCTCTACTTTGGGATTACATTTGTTCATTACAAACACAAAGCATTCAGTTTTGATTTCTATAGTTGTTTTCATTTACATTGTTCTAGTCATTCTCTATATTATTTTCTGACTTTGCTTTTGTCAAAAAATAGCTCATATAATTCTCATGGTTCATGCATTGAACTTTGGGCTTCCAGTCAAGAAAACTTGAGTTAAAATCCATCCTCACACACTTAACAGTTGTATGAGCCTAAGAAAATCACCTAACCTCTGTCTAGTTCAGTTTTCTCATCTGTAAAAGAGATTACAATAGCACTTACCTCCCAGATTGTTGTGAGCATCAATGACATAAATCTCTTAGCATAATACCTGGCACATAGTAGGTACTTAATAAATGCTTGTTCTTCCATCCCTTACCTCTATAGATTATTGTTAGGATGAAATGAGTATTTGTGAAGCACTTTACAAACCGTAAAACATTATACAAAAACTAGCTATTGTGATTGTTATTAATTATATTATTTTATTATGAAACATCACATTAAATAAAATAAGACTACACATTAATAAAATAATAATAATAACTTCTTACCAAATAGTACATAGTCCACTGACTTCATGTGCTTCAACTTAAAAAGCAAACAAAACAAGATGTATTCTCTAATTAATGGGCATTTCCATTATTTCCAGTTCTTTAATCTAACAAAAAAGTGATACTATATTTTTTTTGTGTGTGTACAGTAGGGTCTTTATCCCCTCTCTGGAGTATTTGGCTAGCAACAGAATCTTTGGGTTAAAAGATATGAATAGTTTAGTCAATTTTTTATGCAGCTGATAGTGTGTCCTAAAAAAAATTACATTTATTACTTTGAATGAAACTCACAACATCCTTTTTAGGGAGGTAGTGACAATAATCCAATCATGGCTCTAATACTACCTTGCTCTGTGATTTTGAGCAAATAACAACCTTTTTGAGTTTTGAATTATCTCACTTTTAAAATAGTAAATAATACTTTAACTCTAAATGCATGCTTGTCATAAGGAAAATACATAGTAAATAAAGTTCATGGTAAATAAATGATATAACCATTTCTTATACAACTTGTTCAAGATCACATAGATAATGAACCTACAAGTCCCAAGGTCTTTTTATACCAACTAACCAATAAATCATTTAAGTATCTCTGTGCTAGATAAAACTGTAACAATCTTCACTTTTAGTGAGATGACATTCTATTCTAAGTCCTGGGTTTATTAGTTCTACCACACTAAAAAACCTCCTTTGCTACAGTTAGACTCTCCTTGACAGGATTTAGTACCTTATCCCAAAGTAATCAATTAATCACCAAGCACTTATTAAGCACCTACTATGTGTCAAGCACTGAGCTAAGCTTAAGATACAAAGACATAAATCAAACAGTCTCTGCCCTCAAAGAATTTAAGAGCCAGACATGTGATAAGTAAAAGGCATCTTTCAGTTGGTCTCCTTCCCCATATGTAGATTCTGCAGAGATGTCTGCATTTCTAAAATAACAGGATTTTATACCCTGAAAAATTCAATTGTTTTTTGACATCTGTCTTGATTCCCAGGTGTTATTTATTGTTTTAATGTTGGCAGAAGTATGCATGGTGTGAGTTTAAAAAAAAATCACAGGCTGATATATAATGAAAAAAGTCCAGTGTAGCCAAGATTTATGATATTCATTCTCATAAGTCCAGCTCTTCAATAACTTGGCTTATGTTCCTCTTTTTCCCCCTTCCTCACTCTGTGAGATTATTTAGCTTAAGGCTCCTTTACAAGGTTAAACTTGATCTTTGAGAACTTCCAATAACAATTTGTAAGGAACATGGCTCCAAAGGCAGCATTTCCAACTGAACTGCTTAGTTTATATCTACAAATTTAATATCACAAACTACTTTCCTTAGCACAGTAATTTATTTCTTAACAGGAGATAAATGAAGGACAAGAAATGTGTTTAGTGAAATAGTGTCAGCCCTGCTGGACTATTTTGGAAGTAGTCACATTATACATTCTATCAGGAAAGTAATAGACATCATCATTGACTAAGAAGTGACTCTCTTCGATGAGAGTATGTCTTGCTAACCATCACTCAGCATTTACTGTCATAGATCTTAGTTATACAAGAACAATTAATTGAATTAGATATTCACACTTCATTAACAATACTGGATAAGATAAGCTATCTCCTGGCCCACTGCCTTGAAAGTTTCCTTGAAACTGATATTAATTTTTGAGTATTGTCCTCTTGGGCTATTAGGCTGTGTCAACTTTTCTCCCTTTGACATTTCAAAGGATACTGTATCAGAACTGGCTTCTATAACTTTGTATCACTTTTTAGAATTAAATTTTATTTCTTTAATTAGCAGGCATTATTTTTTTCTCCTTCTCAACCTTTGACAACCCCCCCAACCAACTTCAAAAACCAAATTTTTGTAATAATTTCTTGTACTGACAACTTCCAAAAACATGTATCTCATTCTGCATATTTAGTCTTATCACCTTTTAATCAGCAGTGATGAATTCTTCATTATTTTTCATATGTTATTATTAATGAATTCTTCATTTTTACCTCTGGAATTATGATTGATATTTGCATTGATCAGAATTCTTACAACTATCAAAATTGTCAATCTTTTATACTGTTGCCACTGTATAAATTTTTCCTGTGTTCTGCTTTCTTCCCTCTATATTAGCTTGTATAAGTCTTGTGATGTCTTACAGCACTTGCTGAGATATTGTGCTGAGAGTAGGAGAAAAGCTGTATAAATTCTTGTTCTTAAGAATACATTTCTTATTCATGAGGGATTGATTGATCTGTGTCTTGTATTCTTAGTTCATCCCAATGCTTGAGCATAGTAGATGCTTAATAAATGTTTAGTGCTTGATTAATTAGTTTGGCATAAGGCACCAAAGCAGTGAAAAGAACAATCATCTCCAAGGAATATCTGATCTTGGCAAAAGATGATGAGTTCTAGACTTGGAATAGAAAGTAATTTCCTTGAGAACAGAGATTGTGACTTTTTTGTCTTTCCATTCTACTCTATATTTTCTTCAAAAGAGATAATTATGTAAACATAACTGAGTATGAGCCCCAAGCCAAGTGGGTTGTACCATAAACTTCAATTTTCTTCCTAGTTATATATTGGTTATCCCTTCACTGAAAACCTACTCTGATGCTTCATTGAATATGGAGGTGACCTTGGGGCCTTAAAAAGTACATTAACTCTGAGGTATCACCATGATCATACCTGTCAGATTGGCTAATATATTAGAAAAGAAAAATGATGAATGTTGGAGAAGTGGGAAAATTGGGATACTAATGCACTGTTGGTGGAGTTGTGAATTTATCCAACAATTCTGGAGTGCAATTTGGAATATACCCAAGGGACTATCAAACTGTACATATCCTTTGACACAGGTATCACAAAGAGAACATAAAAAAGGAAAAAAGGACTTACATGTATAAAAATGTTTATAGCAACTCTATTTTTGTAAGTGACAAAGATTTGGAAATTGAAGGAGTGCCCCTAAAAATTGAGGCATTGCTGAACAAGTTGTGATAAGCTGGAAAGCCTTTTGGCTTGAGGTCCAGTGATGGATTGGACCAGCCATGAATGAGCTGATGATATTTTTGCCTGCAGAGCTGTAAAGACAAGGATTTTGAGGGGAGTTGTAATCTCTGTTGAAGAGAGGAGAACTTTCCCTCCTGGATCTTTGAAATAGTGAAGTACAATTGCTTGCCTACATGATGAGCAGGTAAATAGAGAAGAATTTTTTATGGCATCAAACCACTGAAAGGTGTCTCTTAAATACAACAGTGGAAAAGTCTCCCTAAAATAAAATAAATTTCTTGAAGGCAGGGACTGTTTCATTTTGTCTTTGAATTGCTACCATCTAGGATAGCACTTGGCACATAATAGATGCTTAATAAAGATTTATTTATTGATTGATTAGTGATATTCCAAAACAAATCTGTCATCATTTTGCAGAGTTTCTGCTAAAATGCTTAGTTGAAGTCATCTTTAAAGATGTTTTTGCATGTATCCCCAAATACACCAGACTCACTAAAGGAGGAAGAATAGAAAAAAGTAAGGAGGCATGCATTTATTAAGTGCCTACTATATGCCAGTCACCATGGTAAGTTTTATGAATATAATTTTGTTCCTCACAATAATCTTGTGAGGCAAGTGCTTTTCTTTTCTATTTTTACAGATAAGGAAATTAAGCCTGAGAGAGTGTAGATGACAGGGTCATATAACCTAAATAAATGTCTTTCACTGGATTTGCATTCATCTTCCTGACACCAGGTCCAGTTCTCTGTCCACCTCTAAGCATGATTCGTTGACAAGAATTCCAAAGGATTCATGAAATAGTTTGAAAACTTGAACTCATAAGAGAAAAAAAATTTTGTAAGTAGGAATAAAAGATACATTTGCTTATTAGCTTTTGCAGAAGAATATTGATTTTAAAGATATGAAAAGAACAAATATACAAACATTTCCCCTCAATGAGTCAGGGTCATTATCTATGCTATTTTGATCTCTGGACTGGGAAGGGAGATGAGATCTACAATTTAATTGTACAATTCCTACGTAATATTAGTCCCACAAGATTCCAGATCCAACGTGGGGAGAGGGACTGCATTCGAGATCTGTGGCTTTTCAAGGATTCTCTGCTAGGTTGGTTGTAACATATGGTCTGGAATCCTGGTTTCCAAGGTCTTCACGGTTTGAGTTCCTATTTTGGGGACTGTACTTTCTTTACCTAAAACTTAAAAGGTTAAATGAAACAGACAACTCCATTTCACAGGAACAGGGCCTAGGAAGAGCTGAAACTCAGGTCCTTTCTTTATTCAGTGACAATGAATCCTTGCTTGGAAAGAAAGAGATTGTGAGGATCCCAGACATTTTTAAAGTAATTTTTTATAAATTTTAAAAACAGGCAATTCTGGTTATGTGGCCAATGGAAATAAGCTATTCTTAGTCACCAGGTAGGTCAATGTGGAATGTTCACACCTGGAACAGTTCTCCTGCCTTCAAGAAAGTAGTGCCTCATAACTATAGCAATCTAGTATTTGACAAACCCGAAGACCCCAACTTTTGAGATAAGAATTCACTATTTGACAAAAATTGCTGGGAAAATTGGAAACTAGTATGGAAGAAATTAGGGCTTGACCCACACCTAACACCACATACCAAGATAAGATCTAAATGGGTTCATGATTTAAACATAAAGAGTGATATTATAAACAAATTGGAGGAACATAGGATAGTTTACTTCTCAGATCTGTGGAGAAGGAAGGATTTGTGTCCAAAGAACAACTGGAATTCTTATTTGTAACACCAGACAGATAATTTTGATAATATTAAGTTTAAAAGTTTTTATACAAACAAAACTAATGCAGACAAGATTAGGAGGGAAGCAATAAATTGGGAAATCATTTTTACACTTAAGGGTTCTGATAAAGGTCTCATTTCTAAAATATATAGAGAATTGTCTCACATATATAAGAATTCAAGCCATTCTCCAATCGATAAATGGTCAAAGGATATGAACAGACAGTTTTCAGATGAAGAAATTAAAACTATCTCTAGTCATATGAAAAGGTGCTCCAAATCACTATTGATCAGAGAAATGCAAATTAAGACAATTCTAAGATAACTACTGTGCAGATTGACTAAGATGACAGGAAAAAATAATAACGAATGTTGGAGGGGATGTGGGAAAACTAGGACACTGATACATTGTTGGTGGAACTGTGAAGGGATCCAGCCTTTCTGGAGAGCAATTTGGAACTATGCTCAAAAAGTTATTAAACTGTGCATACCCTTTGACCCAGCAGTGTTTCTACTGGGCCTCTATCCCAAAGAGATCTTAAAGGAGGGAAAGGGCCCCACATGTGCAAGAATGTTTGTGGCAGCCCTTTTTGTAGTGGCTAGAAACTGGAACTTGAATGGATGCCCATCAGTTGGAGAATGGACGAATAAGTTATAGTGTATGAATGTGATGGAATATTATTGCTCTATAAGAAACAGTCAGCAGGTTGGTTTCAGAGAAGCCTGGAGAGACTTGCATGAACTGATGCTAAGTGAAATGAGCAGAACCAGGAGATCGTTATACATAGCAACAACAAGACAATATGATGATCAATTCTGATGGACATGGCTCTCTTCAACAATGAGATGTTTCAAATCAGTTCCAATTGTTCAGTGATGAAGAAAGCCATATACGCCCAGAGAGAGGCCTATGGGACCTCACATTTTCATGCTTTCTGTTGATGTTTGCTTGCATTTTGTTTTCTTTCTCAGGTTTTTTTTCTTGTAGATTCAATTTTTCTTGTACAGCAAGATAACTATAACTATATATACATATATTGGATTTGTCATATATTTTTAACATATTTAACATGTATTGGACTACCTGCTATCTAGGGATGGGGGGGGGAGGAGAGGAAAATTTGGAACAGAAGACTTTGCAAAGGTCAACATTAAAAAATTATCCATGCATATGTTTTGCAAATAAAAAGCTTTAATAAAAATATATATATATATATACATACACACACACATATAAATAGAATAAAAAGAAAGTAGTGCCTCCGTGTGCGGCTCCTTCATCTCAGTTAATGTGGATGTGCACCAAACCCTTTTTATACTTGGACTTATTTTCCACATATTTTATATGCATCTTCCTTGAAAGAGCATAAACTCCTTTAGGAGAATAATATTTTAATTTTTTATTTCTAGCCCTAGAAGCTAACAGAGAGCCTGGCACATAGTAGGAATTTGATAAATTAGTTGATATTAACTGATGATATTGAGATGAGCCAGAAATGAGTGAAGTGGATTAAGAAAACTTTGACATGAGGGTTAGCATTTTAGTTTTCATCAGCAGAAGCTTTCATAGTGAATCATAACATCTGGAGAAAGACAAATGGAGTTCTGAGTCCCCAAGGTTTCATTAAAGCTAATATGGTGGCATCAGTTCTTCTGCCTACTTAGCTCCTGATAGCTATGTATTGTGAAACAGATAAAACCTGTGACTCTTTTATAGAGCTGCCTTTTTATAGAGCTGTTAATTATGAACCAGACACATTAACCATAAGGTAAAAGTAGACTGTGAACTTGTAAAGTCTATGTACAGCATATTATTTGTAAGTGTAATAATCTTGTATAACTTCTAGCTATGAAAGGTAGAAACATTTATTTAACTTCATTTCCTTCCTAGAAAAATCCAGGAAATTATTTTATTTGTCTGGTCTTCTGACTTGCATACTGAGTTTGAGGAGTGGGGGAAGAAGGGAAGAGGATGAATCTAACTACGTATTGCAGAGTATAGTGGAAAGAACACTATTTTGAAACAAAAGACCTAGGTTCAAGTATAATAGTTACTATTTATGTAATTATAGGCAAGATATTTAACCTCTTTGAGATTCAGTTTTCCTCATTTCACAAAATCGTGGAATCTATTAAAGATCTAAAAATCTGACTAAAATTTTGCTCCAAAAGTTTCCGAGGAATGGGCATCTAGTCTTTAGTTAAAGCCTTCCAATGAAATGGATATGTCATGACTACCCAAAGCAATCATTCTACTTTCGGTTAATCTACTTGGTTGGGATATCTTTTTTTTTTTTTTTAATTCTTCAATGCATCTGAGATATGTATATTCCCTTCAATTATGCATCTCAATACCTGTGAATGCCTGCTCATCCTGTGCAACTCTCATTTGTATTCTCCCATCAGCCCACCACAGAGAATTCATAACCTAACATACTAGGGTCCTTCTTCACTTTCCTTTTAAATTTCCTTTTATTTCTAGTTTGTATTACATGTTCAGAATATCTTCTTTTTTTCATCTCCCCTACCCCACCCATTTCCTTGATGTCATAAATTTCTCCTTTGAAGTTTCTTAATTCTTCTCTGTTGTAACTTGTTCTTTATGTGATAGTCATTTTATTTGCCCTGAGATTCTCCATGACTCACAGACATGCAATAACACCAGTAGGATGTAACTTCTGCTTATTGCTGCTAATTCTACTAATTCTGCCCTTTGAGACCATTTGTAAAGATAGGCTATGAACAGCTGTACCAAGCTATCTTATAGCATTGCTGTAAAGAAAGTGTTGCATGAATGAGGATTACTAGTTTGGTATCAATAACAATAATATAAATCCATCCATACAAAAGAACTTTTCAAAGGAGAGCAAAATAACATATTTAAAGCCTGTATACTTTCTTCAATCATTTTTCAGTTATATCTAACTCTTCATGACCCCATCTTGGGTTTTCTTGGCAAAGATACTAAAATAATTTGCCATTTCCTTCTCCAGATTTTTTCCTTTTCCAGATCATTTTACAGATGACAAAACTGAGGCAAGCAGAGTTAAATGGATTTGCCCAAGGTCACACAATTGGTAAGTGTTTGGGGCTAGATTTGAAATCAGGAATATGACTCTTTCTGATTCTGAACCTGGTATCCTATCCACTATACTACATAGATACCCAAGTATTAAGTATACTTTAGAGGGGAAATCTAGGTGGTATAATAGACAGAGTGCCACCCCTGAAATCAGGAGCACCTGAGTTATCTTCTTTTGAGATATGACCAACGTCTTTTCTCTCCTATAATGGTATCTTTATTCCTCTTCACTTAGATTTATTGTGATTTATTGTAGTTTAGTCATCCTCACCACAGGCTTCTCTCTCCATTTTCTTTTGAGCAGTCCCTAACCTTCCTGGAAATTGTATAGTTCCATTTTGATATGCGATATAGCTAGCAAAACACTGTTGTTATAAAAATAGACCTTTGTTTCAGGGGAAAGCTTGGGGAAGAGTCAATAACAAAATCCTGCAATTGACTGAAGGCTATCCATTTCATTTTCCTCTACCTGTTCAATTCTGGTACCAGCTCATTGTCCATTTGTAATACCTGTATTGGTGAAGAAGCTAAATTTTGTTGCTCCTAACAATACCTCTCATGTGCCAGAGAAACAGGACCTTTACTTTGCTATTTCTGTTTATATTATCATTTCAGTCTAAAATGCTGTTCTTCATAAATTCTATATGTCAAAATCTTAGCCTCCTATCAAGACCCAGTTTGAAATGATGCCACCTTAGAGAAATTTCCCTGATCCTTGGAGGTCAACTTTATTTCCTATAACATTTCATCTCAAACATTCTTAAAACTTATCTCATGCTACATCTGTAAATATACAAATACAGAAGTATAAAGTCAACATCAAAATAATGATTGTTAGTTTTTAGTATTTTGTATATATTTTGTGTGCCTTTATATATATGTGCATATATATGTATGTATATATATATATCATCTTCCTTGATAGAATATAAACTCCTAAAAGATAGGCACTATTTTCTTTTTTTTTTTTTTCATTTTCTCAGGGACTAGCATAAGGCCTGACACACAATAATTACTCGACAAATTCCTTTTGAAAGATTAGCATAACTTCTAGTGAGATTTTAGGCAGATTCACTCTGGTTGGTAAGTTGTTTTCACCTAATTGTCTTTCTTTGAATTGATTTGAGGAAGATTGGCCCATGCCCATATAGGATGAAAGGAGAGCCCAGAGATGTTTCTATTAATGGGTATACTCCTTCTCTTCCTAGCAGGATTGCAAGTTTTTGTGGTCAAAGGTTATGTCTTGATCATTTTTTTTATATCCCTGTAGTATCTAGAATAGTACTTTACATAGTTTATAGACGATTACTTTACAGACAGTAGGCTCTAAATAAGTGTTCCATGAGTGAATAAGTAAACTATTAGGAAAGGTCTGTGCATCTGTGTAAGAGTGAAGAACATATGAGAGACCTAGATTAATTCGCTTAAAGCTAATTCAATTCATTTGGAGGTTATTTTTAAATGAAATGAATTCAATTTGCATTAAGTAAATTCTCCTAAAACATACTTTCTTTTCCTGGGATTTTGAACTTTTAAAACTTTTATAATTATATCATTAATTTCTTTTGTAATTCTATGTAATTTGTTTTTAAAAATCTGAAAAAAGGACCAAGACCCACAGAAAGGGTCCATGACACATAAAAAAATTTGGAATCCATGCCATAAGGACAATTCATCTGGATTAATTTGCCTAAAGTCAATTTTCTTTTGATAAATATTGAATAGTCCTACAAGTCAGTAAGACCTGGGATCAAATCCTGTCTCTGACACAAAAGAACCATGTAAGCTTGGGCAATTAACTTCACTTGTCAATACTCTAGGAAATTCTCTAGGATAAAAGCTTAGAAGAGAAAATGCCAATCTGTATTGGCAGAAGGAGTTTCCCCCACCTGGAGTTCCCTACACATAAGAAATCACTGGTCTAAGTTTGTCCCAGTTGAACTAATGATGCATTCAATGAAAATTCACATTCCTCATAAATATTTTTCAAATCTAAATTATGCCATATATTATAGCCTCTTTTATTTAGCCTCTTTTAAGATACTTTCTTTGCATCCTCTTAGTATTTTAGTATTTTAAGAATCAATTTTTGAGCTCTTTAACGATTTCTAAAAATCTAATACATTCAAGAGATCTTTCATTTTAAATCTCATAATTCTAGTAAAGCATTCATACTATTGTCTAGCTTGACACCTTTGAGTACATATATTTAAAATGTTAAGGCAGGCTGATGTATTATATGAATTGCTCCAAACAAACAATGAAAAGCATTGAATCCTGGCTAGAAGAAAAGATAGGCAGAGTTCCAATGTCAGCTCTACCATAGGATCTGATTAACCTTGGACAAAATCACTTGACCTCTTTGCTCTTTAGTTTCCTTAGCTGTAAAACAAGAGAAAGGTATGTTTCCAGGTATGTTTCATTTTCAATGTATTCCCAGAGCCTAGCAGGTTGATAGGCACACAAGAGGTGCTTATTAAGTGCTTTTTGAGTGATAGACAAATTGGCTTTAATCGAGCCATTTTAAGCTTTTGAGCTCTCTGGTTTTTCAAATTGTTTTATCTAAATTGGCTGTCAGTGAATTGATTGGGGTGAGAGGCCCACTTCTACTGGAGTCCATAGAGGTATTTCTATACTTCAATGAACAAATGAATGAAAACTGAATGATAATAAGATGATGATCATTGGTTTACATACTTGTATATATTTTTACTAGTTCTTTTGGAAAAAAAATCACAAAACTTTAGCCTAATTAGAAGAGATGAAGGAGTAATGGAGATCATTATCTATTTGCCTATATAGTTACAAATCAAATATTGTATGCTATATGAATGAAAAAAATGAAAGAAAGCAATAAAAATAAGATCATTCAGTAATTCATTAATTAATCTATTTATTCAACAAACATTGACTGTATACTATGTTCCAAACATTGTGTAGACACTGAGAATATAAACACAAAACAAAAGTCCTTCCATCCAAGGATTTTACTTGTTATTAATTGAATGCCATCTTCTCTTGCTAACTTTCTATCTATACTTATTATTAGCATTCCAAAGAGTCAAGTTATATTTTCCATTATTAGAATTAATTCTTCATTTATATAATTTACCAATAGTTATGTGTCCATTCACAAGATAACTACAATTTGTCAGTAACAGAGAAGCATCTTTTCATATTTTATCTTACATTCAATAATAATAACTGACATTTATCCAGCGCTTTGGAGTTTCCCAAGTACCTTAGATATATTATATGTTTTCATTTCTCCTTAAATGTTCTGAAGTGAAAAACTATTTAAGTGGAGCTTAATACTTAAAATTTGTTAGCATAGAATGGGTGAATGCCACTGGAGAAGATTAATGGTTAAAATGGATGCAGTTTGTTTTTAAATTATATAAATGCAAATAATTCTTAATCACTCAATCATAAACTCATATAGTATACCCAAATTATGTGCTATGGATCAGCAAGCACCCTGACAAGGAAACTTCTTTATGCCTGATATAAATCACCAATTGCTTCCTTATTTAAAAGCTGGATGATGATAACAACTCTGTGACTCCATAAATTTGAGTTTGTAATATTATGCAGGCAAACATAAAACCTGTTTATGCATTATAATGCAGCAATAATGTATCTTTCTGTAATCACTGGCATAACTAAATCTACTAACCTGCCTATAGCATGCATAATGACAAGTTTGCAAAATGTGGAGAATTTAAAATTTTGATTCACCTGCAATTCAAGTCCCTGCAGCAATTAAAGTAGGGGAAGAAAAAAGCCCAACAACACCCTATGCACATAAAACTAACCAAACCCTGAAACTAAGAAAGTGAGATGCAATTTACAGAGAAAAATTTCCACATACTCTCTGAGACTCCAATAAAGTTAGAGTCAAATAGACTGATTCCTACATATTTACATACATTCAAAATCATGATTTATTTCTACATCTTTTCTAAATAAAGGCTGGACCAAGCACATAGTGGCAGCCGTGGGTATGCTTTTGGCTGTATCTACAAAGAAAAAATGAAGTCAAGAGTTGAGGGGATTATTTAGGTAATTCAAGCCAACTCTCCCTTTCCCTTGCCTGTACCTCCTCCCCCACTCAGGATTTTCCTCTCATCTTTTTAGGCTCTGAATGATCTAAGTCGGCAGCCCACATTAATTGAATTCACCAGTAAATTGCTCAGTTCTCTACTTCACTTTGTGTGTGCGTCTACACATACGACCTTTGTTGCCTCTAACAAATGAGTCCTTGGTGAAGGCCAACCACCTGTCCAGGCTTATTAGACTTAATGTGGGATAAAAACGGCTTGTCTTAAAGACTCAAAGATATCTTCTCATAGGGGCCGCTTCTTCAAGGAGGGCCTGGTGTATTTACTCTGTTTCAAAAAAACAATTGCTTCAAAGTTGAAAAGGCACATAAGGAAAAGGAGAGAACAATAAAGAATGCATTTTGCCAACATTAGAAATCAATAATTAACTACAACATTAAACAAGGGCTCTTGATATCCAGTTATTGCTTGGGTTTATTCATTCATTAATTCATCCATGCATCCATCCATTCCTGGATTTATTATGTCCCTATTGCCTTCAGGATCAAATAGAAAATCCACTATTTGGCTTTAAATTTTTTTTTACCACTTGATGCCTTCCTACTTTTTCAGTTTTTAATTATACCTTATTCTTCACTATGCTCTCTGAAATACATTGGTCTCCTTGTTCTTCCTCCCCTAAGACATTCCCTCTTCCAATCTATACATTTTCACAGTTTGTTCCTCATACTTGAAAATCTCTCTTCTTACTCACTTTCATCTTTACTGACTTCCTTCAGATCCTCTCCTAACATTTCACCTTCTACAAGAGGGGACCAAGAAGGTTTCTTGGTTAGCATGCTGTTTCTTCCATTACATTTGAAGTTCCCAAGCACTGGATTTTGTATTTTTTTAAAATTTCTGTTGCCTATATTTGTATCCCTGGTGATTAACATAATCTCGGACATATAGTAGTTGCTTAATTAATGCTTAGTGTAGTAAACTATCATTACAAACCATATTTTATGTATTATAACCATCCTTATTTAAAGGCAATAGCCAGTTATCTCTCTGAAATGATGAAAAATCCCACCCAATTGTGTTCTGTGTATTTTTCAAGTTGTTTATAACAGCTATTATTTTAATATGTAAATTATATGTATATATAATGTAACATATACATATGTATATATAATGTATAAAATGTCCCTAATTGAAAAGACATTTCAAATAGCACTGTATTTTATTAAAGTTCAGATTGCTTCCCCCTCACCCCGACTCTAGTATCATTCTTACTCCTCAAGAATAACTTTTAACGCAATGGATAGAGCACAGCCCTGAAGTCAGGAAGACCTGAGTTCAAATCTGGTCTCAGACACTTAACATTCCCTAGCTGTGTGACCCTGGGAAAGTCACTTAACCTCAATTGCCTCAGCAAAAAGCAAAAAAAAAAGAGTAACTTTTAAAATGCAAATGAATTTTAATAATAAAAAGAGAAAACAGACTTTATTCCAACCTCATATTTCCAAGTTAACTGGGCTCTGAGTCATTTCAAATTTTCTGAGATTAATGTTTTGGCATCAGATGATGGAATTTGGGATAAAACCACTTTACAAGTTGACTTAGGGTGAATACCAGAATTTGCCAAGAGGGACAAGCAAACTTGGGGATAGTCTTCAAGGAAAAACGTGCAACACAATCTTTAGTCTCACTCGGATGAGCTCTATCATAGGAATTGTGTAAAGGTATTGCTTCACTCCTGCTTCCTTTTAAAGTCACCTGAAATACATTCATAGTAGCCCATATTCAATGTAGAGCATTCTGAGGTTCAGAGAATGCTTGAAGGAGCGTTCCTCAAAATAAGGCTACAAGGAAAATCATAAGATCATGGGAACATGGATTTAGAGATGAAAGGGACTTAGAGGTCATTTAATCCAACCCTTTAATTTTACAGATAAGGAAACTGAGGTTCAAGAAAATTAAATGCCAAGATTATAGGATCATAGTTGTAGATCTGGAAAAGATCTCAGAAGCCATCTATCTAGTCAAAACAATATTATTTTACACATGAGGAAAATAAGATTTAAGGAGCTCACGTAATTTATTCAGTTACATGAGGCAGATAGTGCACTGAATAATGGCACTGGGTTTGGAGTTAGGAAGAGCTGAATTCACATTTGGTCTCAGACACTCAAGTCACTTAACCTCTGCTTGCCTCAATTTCTTCAACTGTTAAATGGGGATAATAATAGCACTTATCTTCCATGGTTGTTGTGATGATTAAATGAGATAATATTTGTAAAATGCTTTGTACAGTACAGAACTCAGTAGGTTCTATAGAAATGGTAGCTATCATTAGATTTTTTTTGTTGTTTAGTTGTTTTGATCATATTTTTTTAGGGCTTACTTGACCAGATGTTCAGCATCTCTGGTTTGAAGGTTTGCTGAGCCCTTTTCAGGGCTGCTCATCCTCCTTTGATGTCTACTCTCACTCAACTCTCACTTGTAGCTCCAAGAAGCTGCAGCATGTATAGTGGCCACAACCTCTGATTAAAGTTTTGACCAATGAGCTAAACCAAGTTGAGAGTAACTGATGGACCTCAAATCCATCAGTGAGGGAATGTCTATCCCAAACATGAATATTTCACCTGGCAGAATAGTCAGATGAGAACAATTTGTACTAATGGCTATACCATTTCCTTCTCTAGCTTATTTTACCGAAGAGGAATTTGAGGCAAACAGGATTAAACGACTTCCCCAAGATAACGCGGTGTCTGAGCTTTGAGTAAGTGTCTGAGCTTTTGGATTTGAACTCATGCAGAGTCAGACACTGCTGAACAACTTTTTCTGCTGGGTGCCAAGGATACAAATATAAAAGCACAATACTCCTTTTCCTCAAGAAGTTGGAGGAGACAATCCATGTTGTAAAGTATTAGCCAGGGAAGGATTCTCATCTGGGGAGTCATTGGTGAGACATAGGACAGTGGAAAATCATTCCCTTTTTGGTGGCAGTGTTACTATTGATTTTTTTTCCTCAGAGCAAGAGGTAGAAGGGATGAAGACTTGATACAACAGTGCAGCACAAATGAAGATGCAAAGAAGTACATTGAGGATTTGTTTGTATTCTTAGTACCTAGTTCAGTGCCTGGCAAAAAGTAGACACTTAATAAACAAATGCTTATTTATTGATGATTGAGAAATTTTTAAATGCTACAAGATTACTTCTTCATTGTTTTCCATCTTTTAAATCCTTGTGTCATCTTGGAAAAAAATACTAACCTTTGTCTTTTGGAACACCAACCCATTTGGTGATGCATCCTAGACCCCTGCTGGAAGTTCCTTATCCTGCATGAAATTCATATTTTTAAGTATTTGGGGAACCCTATTAATAATAAAGACAAAAACAAAAATAAAACCAAACAAAATACAAAACCATTCCATATGCAGCCTTGCTTCTTATGTAGCAAATGTTTTTAAAAAGAATATTTCTTAGGCAGAAGTCCAACTTCAATTGTCTCTCTCATGTTGAAAGAGCCAGTGTATATATTCATCTAACAAGTTATGTGGCCATTCTGGTTTATACATTACTCCAATTTGGTAAAGTGGGAAGTATTGAAGATCGTTCTACAAACTATAGACATTTTTTTTTGTTCTGGCTCAAGGGAAAATTGGACTTCTTTCTTCATGTAAAGAAGGCTCCTCCCTCTTTTCTTTTTCTTTCTTTTTTTTATACTCTCTTTCAAACAAGTCTTGACTTTTGGGCTTGATATTTCCAAACTCTGAGATTGATGACATAGATAAATGATCCTTTTTATATACTGGAGGAAGAGAAGGAATTGGTAAACATGCTCATAACGGCTGTTTATAAATCTGTTAATGACTCTGCTAATGGAAAACAGATTAAGGAATGTATTATGCATCAGACTAGAGCCTGCAGTAGCTATATTGAGCAGCCTCTAGGTTTGGGGTCTGGTTTTCCAGTTACAGCATAGAAAACTGTCCATTTACTACCTGTTTTTTGCATATTCACAAAAACTTGCCTTAAACAACTTAGTGACACAGTTAGTTTTCTTGAGGGTATATTTTTCTTAGATGATAAAACCAACTTATGTAAAACCTGGGATGGACTATAGTCCTTTTGTCACTTAAGGGATTCTGGGTCCAGCAGAGAGATTTGCCTTCGAGGAGAGAACATCTTACTGTCTCCTATTGAACCTCAGTTTCTCCATTTGTAAAATGAGGGGATTAGATCAGTTGACAACTAAGATCCTTGTTAGTTCTCTCTCTCTTTTAAAAACTGGTTTGGTGGGGGTTGGGGGAAAGTGAGGTGGCACAGTAGATAGAGCACCAGCCCTGAAGTCAGGAGGACCTGAATTCAAATTTGGCCTCAGAAACTTAACACTTCCTAGTTGTGTGACCCTGGGCAAGTCACTTAACCTCAATTGCCTCAACAACAACAACAAAAAATTGGTTTGGCAGTAGAAGAGGGCTAGCCTTGGAATCAGGAAAACTTGAATTCAAGTCCTTACTAAGATACTTACTAGTTGTGTGGCCATTGCAAGTCACTTGCAGAGTCCAATTGTAACTTTCTAAGAGTAAAAGTTACTGAGTAGTTGTCCATCTACATCAGCAGAAGTTTCTTTTCAGGCCATTTCAATTTTGACATCTTTGCCTCTTTTTGTCTCTCTCTGATTACTTGTATCATTGTCTATGTCTATACCTGGGTCTGTCTGGATATATTCATATCTAGATAAGTAACAAGGCTTGGCTCATGCCAAGAGACCATTCTAAAATGGCACTACCCGCCTGCAGATGCTTTATCTTTGCTTGCCAGAGATAGGAGAATTGGGGCATACCAAATATTCTGTGTTGGCCTACTATGTAATGAGATCAGCCTTTTCTCATTGGTTTCATAGTTGGAAACTATCTTTAAAACTACCTGACTAAACACAGTAGCTCTATTTTCTGACATTTTATCGGAGAGTGAAATAAATCCTTCATAGCGGGTGACACCTGACATTTAATAAGGGGTGGAGGGCCTGAGAGCCACCTGCTCCCCCCTCCTTAGATTATATGGCTCCTAGAAATGGGATTAGGTCTTTCAGGGCCTCCTTGACCTAAGAGCCCAGGCTCAAGGTGGGGATTTTGACATGAATTTGATGAACTAAAGCTATGTAGGAATTTAGTTAAAATGTGAGCCTAATCCCCTTTTTTTTCTCCCGAGAACTAGAAATTATAAGGGGAATGATACTTCAAAGGTGTTGGGGGAAAATATTTGTGTGTTTGTTTTTTTGGAATAAACATTCCTTTGTAAAAGCTAATCTGATGTTGTGTTTAAATGAACCTGGGGTGTTTCTCTTTGGGTTCTTAAAAAGGGACAACAATCTGTGAGGGAAAAAGAGACTTTCTTTAACCACTAACCTTACTTGAGAACCTGAGGGAAGGTTAAACTATAACAGACCTAGCCTTAAGACAGTGGGGGCAGACAGATTCTAGCCCTGCTATACATACATGTTACACACATGTACTCAAATCTTAGGTCTGTAAGTGGTGCCATATTATGAATCAAGTAAACTCGGTAGACTTATATGAGTCTTAACAATGCCAATTATAGGTGTGAGCTTTAGTAATTCATTTCAGTTGTTGAGCTTTCTGTATTTGTAAAATGGAGATAATAATATTGTACAATCTACCTCACAAGGTGGTTGTTCAAAAAAGATTTTGCAAATTTTAAATCAGTATCAATGGAACCTGAGATTTTGACTGCTATATAGACCTCCTGATGAGTAAACTCTCTTTGTCATCTCTTTGAATTAATATAGTATGGTCATTTTTTCATTAACTATTTAAGCATCTACTGTATGCAGAGTACGGTATTAATGGTGGGATACTGAATAAAGTTTAGAAAATATTGGCCCCTCTCTCCATGGAATTTACAATCTAAGTGGATCTTTAGATGTCAATACAGAAAATTGTAATCTTTGATATTCTACAATTAATATATTTAGAAAAACTGTAAACAATAAAACAAAGAGCTATTGAAGGTCTGAGTAGTCATTATTGTCCTGGTCTTTCATTAAAGTGCCCATCTGTAGATAATCTTATTCAATTATGGAGGATTGAAGTCAGTTGTGAAAGACCTCCCGGCTGTAAAGTGGATTAGTTAGAGACCTCATTATCACCCAGATTCGCTCTTGGATATAATTGTATCTTGGCCTTGGGGCTGAATGAGAGGCAGCTCACTCTAGTGAGTAGAGGTTCTTCAAGTGTGGTCTGGGGATACCCAAGATCTTTTTAGGGGATCCTCAAGGTCAAAACTATTTTTGCAAAAACACTAAGACTTTTCAATTTCTATTATGGTTATCAATGGATATTCTCTCCCCCCCCTTTCTCTCTCTCTCTCTCTCTCTCTCTCTCTCTCTCTCTCTCTCTCACACACACACACACACACACACACACACACAGAGCTCTTCAGGTTTCCTCAATAATTTTAAAAGTGTAAAAAGTTCCTGAGGACAAAAAGTTTGAGCATAACTGCTTTCAGTACACTTGTAAGTTTAATTTGCATTATTCATATTTCCTATATTACTTTCTTAAATCTAGACAAGAGGTGTCAAACATTGCCACATGGGATTTGCAACATTCCAGAGACTTAAAGTAGATTAAAATGTAATTGGAAAATATTTTTTAAAATACAATATAGCATTTGTTGTTGTTCGGTCATTTCAGCCTTTTATAGCATTTGGAAAGACGGGAAGAGTAGGGGGAAAATCCAGACCTTTGCAATTCAGCCACTTGATGCTCCTGGGAACCTTAGAGTCACCTGCTTTCCCTTCTTTTGCTTACACCATAACTCCTACAGTAATCTAGCTGACCAGATTAGGACACATCAGCATTGAAGACTGCACAAAGAGCCAGGGACTATTTTGTTTTTATCTCTGGCTCACTAGTATGTTGTAGTTCATACCTGTTTGCTAAATACTTTTTGAACTAGATTGCTTTGAGTGTACATATGCATACATATGTATCTTTATATGCATACAATACACACTTATGATGTATATACACTTATTGTGTATATGTATATATGTACACAGGTAAAATGAATGTGAATCTTTCTTCAACATTCACATATTTTACAACTTCAAGCAATGTGATTTTATTAATAAACTCATTTTCATTTTTGCATTGTGCATAATAAGGAAAAAAAGAGAGGCCTGATGCATTCAAGTTTATGGAGTGGTTGGTATCCTACCAGGCGCTTCTTTGGTCTTGTTGTAGAGTTCTCTATAAATTCATTGATTACTTTCATTGATTGCCTTTAAAACTCTATCATGTCCCAAAGCATAGTGAAAATCCTTTGAGTTCTAAGTCCAAGTGTATAAACTCAGTGATGAGGCTTAGTGAGAAAATATTGGTGTTAGATAACTTTGTGGGGAATGTCTGCAACTACTGTTGGACTCGAGTGTGGAGTTAATGGATCAACAATAATGAATAAACAATCAACAAAAAAAATCCACAAAAAATTACAGTTTTTGGTGGTCACAGGAATCTAACCTCCTCTTTCCCATAAGTTCAATCTTGCATTTTTAAATTTTCCTGGCATTTTCTAGGGAAGATACCCCAAACTGACTATATTCACATGTTTGTGCATATGTTTATATATATAAAAACATATATGTGTGTATATACATGTATATATATATGTATGTAGGTGGAGAGAGAAAGTGAGAGAAATTATGTGTGTGAGAAAGAGAGAGAGAGAAAGAGAGAGAGACAGACAGACAGACAGATGGCAGGGGAAGAGAGAAAGAGAGGGAGAGGGAAAGAGAAAGAGAGGGAGACAGAGACAGAGACAGAGAGATTTCTAGGAAGGTAGATGGAGTATGCATTGATGTAAAAAAAAACTCCTTGGAATTAGGGAAAGATTTGAACTTATATATTTGCTGTGATGCTTAGAGAGCTAGGGGGCACTGTGCATAGAATCCTGGATGGCATAGAGTTGGCATGTGAAAGCTCTGAGTTTGAATCCTGCCTCAAAATACTTACTAGACAGGTTCTCATGAGAATCAAATCAAATTCCAAATGTAAAGCACTTTATAAACCATAAAGCACAATACAAATGCTTTCTATTATTACTCTCAGGGGAATCTGTGTTAAAATTCAAGCACTAAAACATATTGTATGATCTTGGGCAAGTTCCTTTAACTTTTCTGTGCCTTGTTTTACCCAACTTTAATTGGGGACAATAATACCTTCATTGCCTTTTTCATAGGATTGTTACAAAAGTTATAAAAATGTGAATTGTCATCAAATAATATTTATAATATTTGTTAGGAGGCTTGTATTATACTGCACAAATTAAGAACAATAAATTAGCTCATTCTGTAGTTCCTTTTAGTTTGTTTTTTTTAACTTTTACTTACAAAAACTTCCCATGAAGGACAGGGCCAGTTTGTCTTTAGATCCTCAGCATCTAGCACTGTGCTTCATACATAGTAAGCATTTAATAAATGCTTATTAAATTGAATTGAGCTGATCTGAGCACTAAGCAGTCTGGCCCTATGTAGGATGCTTGACTTGTACACATATTAAGTGTTTAATAAGTAGTTGCCAAATGCAAAATGGTTGAATAAATGAATGGATGATTCAATACTGAAAAATCTGGTAATGAGTATAATCACATATAATCTTGAACAAGTCAATTAGTCTATTAGGACCTCCCTTTTCTCATCTTTAAATGAGAGGATTGATATAGGGAAAGGATTCATTGTTTCACAAGGATTCTTGGGGAGACTGATAGTCAGTTTTAGGGGAGAGTTAGTTCCACATTTTACAACACATGCTCTAGTGAATTTCAGCTGCAATGACAGAAATAAACAGAAAAGTGAACTCTAGAAGGGAAAATGGAATGAAGTATTTATTCCATTGTGGAAGGGTGAGGAATTTTTTTTTCTAGTTCAACAAATGGAAGAATAAATAAGTCTGTCATTCTTTCGGTGAAGGCATATACTAAATGCCAGCACAATGCTAAGTGTTGGAGATAAAAAGAAAGGCAAAAAACAGTTTCTTCTCTCAAGAAGCTCACAGTCTCATGAAGAATACACATGAAAACAATTATGTACAAACAAGACATTATAGGATAAATTAGAAAAAAATCAGCATAGAGAAGACAATATTAAGGAGAATTAAGAAATGCCTTTTTTAGAAGGTGAGATTTTAACTAAGAGAGGGAAGCTAGAAGGCAGAAATGAGGGAGAAAATTTCTTTAGGTATGTGGGATAGCCAGTGCAAAATGCATGAAGTTTGGAGATGTACTATCTTGTGTGAGCAAGAGCATAAAGACCAGCATTACCATATTTCCTGGGAGTAAGTAAGAAAGCTGAAAAAGTAGGGAGAGGTCAGATAATGAAGAACTTTGAATGACAAGGCAGATATAGTTGATTAACAAAAAAAAAATTGTTATATTGCAAAAATCAACAAATCCCCAAACCAAGCCAAAACAAAACCCCTAAAACTCTCTCCCCCATTTAAACATATCACAAATCTCATTTTAATTGATCAAAAGATATGAAAAATATGTTTGAAAGGAAGAAATACAAGCTATCATTAGTCCTATGGGAAGCATGCTCCAAATCATTAATAGAAAAAAAAAAGGCTATCTGGCAATTTTACTACGCCCTTCAGATTGTCAAAGTAGGCAAAAAACAAATGTTTGAGGGTTGTTGGAAAATAAACACATTCCTATTAGAATTGTTTGTCATTTCAGTTATTCAGGAAAGCAGTTTGAAACTATGCCTAAAAAGCTGCTAAACTGTGAATATATTTTGATTAAGCAATATCACTACTATGTCTTATGATCAAAGAAAGAGGAAAATGACCCTCATGAACAGAAATATTTATTGTGATTCTATTTTTGAGGCGGCAAAGAGCTGCAAATTAACGAATACTAATCAATTGGGCAATGGCTTAAACAAATGATAGTGTGTGAATGTCATGAAATACTATTGTGCTCTAAGAAATGATGGGCATGGTTTTAAAGATAAAAATTCTGGCTAGGGCTTATAGAGTATGATTTGTTAGTTATTTTTTGCATTAAAATTAATTATTTGGATGCATAATTATTTGCTACGCAAGTTTAGTTGTTTGCATTGCTGTCCAATGTTAACTTCTAAAGAAAACATTTAATTACAGACAATAAAAGGAGGTTGGACTAGATGATCTTGAAGATTTCTTCCAGCTCTTACAGTTTGTGATTCTGTATGTCAGTGACCCCCTCCATTAATAGAATCTGGACTTTGGAATATGTAATTCATTCATTCCCCTTACATTTGGTTATTTACTTTTAGAACCAGAATTTACTAAACTGATGAGCAGAACTTTGCATCAATGTGTTGAAATGCGCCCCATAATCTCATTAAAGTTTGACTGTGTTCCAGTGCCTATGTCTTTTGGGAGAACATAATCATATTTTAAATAAAAAATATACTGCTGTTTTCTGAAACCCAGAAAGTTTTTCTAAAAAAATATATTAAAAAGCCCTGTAATACATTTTAGGACAGATGTCACACTTAGGTAATCTCTGGTATATTTTCATTAATAACTATCTTGTTAGTGGATTGAAGTATGAATGGAATAGATTATTATTAAATATGTTTCCTGAAACTTCCAGTTTGGAATGCACTTCAGATTTCATTCTCTTTGGTGACAGACTAGTGAGTCAGGGTTATTTGTAACCCAATGGAAGGGGATTTATGTGTCCCTGCTGGGAGAAGTAGATGTATATTGTAGACAAGTTTTAATAGATTCAGATTAAGCCAGTTACAACCAGGGTAACAGAATGGGTTATCCTCAATCAAAATATTTTAGATTAAGATTATGCTACCAATCAAAATGAAAAAGTCTACATGCTTCAGAGGGAAATTAGGCTTTCCTTCTTTTTTTAAAAATAAGTTGTATTTTTTTGTCAGTGGGCCAAACTGACCCACTGAAAAGAAAGAAGAAAGCAAAAGAAAGAAGGAAATAAATTGCGTATTACATAAGCATAATCAAGAAAAGCAAATTCTCATAAAGGCTTTGCCTAAAAATGCTTTCTTATTCTCCATATTAGTCCATCATTTTTTCTGTCATGAGGTTGGTTCTCTGGAATCATTTTTGATAATTTAGCTGATCCATGCTGATTTGTCTTCAAATAGTTTTTGAATTATTTGACTATATATAAGAATTTTAATTCAATTGAATTTGGCTAAACAATGCAGCGGATAAAATTCTGGCACTGGAGTCAGGAAGACTTATTTTCAAATTTGGCTTCAGACTGACTAGTTGTAAGACCCTGAGCAAGTCACTTAATTTCTGTTTATCTCATGTTGGCTATTATTATTATTATATGTGATGCAATACAAAAAATACAATATAGTAAACAATGGAATACAGTACATTCCTGTTCTATTCAATTGGATGCCATTCAATTCAGCAAGCCTTTATTAAGTACTTGCTTTGTGCCAAGTACCAGAATGGGTGCTAGTCACAAAGAGAAAAATGAATTCAGCCATTTTTCAGTTGTGTTTTTTTTTTGGGGGGGAGTTCTTGGCAAAGATACTGCACTGCTTTATCTAGCTTATTTTCTATATGAGAAAACTGAGGCAAATGGGTTAAACGACTTGCCCACAGTCACACAATTAGTAAATATCTGAGGCTAGATATGAACTCAGATCCTCCAGATTCCAGGGTGGGCACTCTTGCCATTATGCTACTTAGTTGTCCATTAAGGGTTTCATATTTCTTCTAAAGAATGTCTTTGATATACAATAGAGTAATCCCCTTATTGTCAATATTCAGGAAAAAAGAATAAATTGGGAGATATTTCATCTAGCAGGGAAGAGGCCCCTACCTAGCTTTGTGAATTTTGAGACTTGACCTTTCCTTTTAAGATTCAATTTTTTCTGGATAATTTCCTTTTAGAAGTAGTGCCAGATGAATTTTCCTGTTGGGTGATTCACTGGAAAATGAGACTGTGTCTATATGTAACAACATGACTTCTTTGGATTGATTGGTTATTAGCATGAGCTGTAATGGATAGTTCCTATAACATAAACTCTGATAAAGGAGATTGTAATTTAACTCTTCACCAAGAGGAGATGATGATGACTGTCTAATCCCCCCTTACAGGGTTATTGCAAAAATTAAATGTGATCAAATGATATCATAGATCCAGAGACAGAAGGGATATTAGAACTCATCTAAGCCAGCTCCTTCATTTTATAGATGAAAAAATGGGCATTTATGATATATTGGATGACAGAATCAGGAGCCAAAATGACCTTGGGGAGGCTGGTATGATGGACCAGATCAAATAGTATGAAGTCACAGAGGTAAATATACAGGAATACATTTGAGTTCCAAAAAATGATCTGAACAGACTCAGATGGAGAAGGTAGTTAGGTTAATAGTTAATACAAAATAAATCTGAAAATTTTGGACAATGAGAATCTGCTATATCTGGAAGAAATGGACAGAGAAGAGAAAAAATGCATTTGGGGATTGATTGGTTTTACAATAATATAAAGAGATGGCTCAAAGAAAGAGTCATCAAAAAACAAATGATAACCTTTAGTAGGTCCTGAAGGGAGGGGTCATGGTGCTAAGAGATTTAGAAATAGTAATGTTATCTGTGGGACTGTTGAGAGAACTGGGGATGTTTACCTGGAGAAGAGCAATTTAGGGGGAACATTGTTGCTCTTGTGTTTTCCATGACATGGTGGGAAACAGCAAGCCAACTTGTTTGGCTTTATTCAACTATTTCAAACAAGTAGAAATTAGGAGGCATATTTTGGCTTTCATATAAATATAATTCTTGAGACTACCCTCTGCTTCATACAGCAGACTCCTCAAGCATGGACATCCCAAATTCACATATCCTTTGGGTCTTCATAAACTAAAAGTTTGTAGCTTGAGCTCTTACTAACAGTGTTTAGTTTTGCTAGTCAGCCAGAGGAAACAATTAGTTTAAAGTGAATGTGCTTAGTGAAATAGTTTAGTAGGAAAATTAATAGGGAAATGTTCTCCCATAAACTTGAGTCCTTGCTTTCCTATAAAAATGCATATTGCAACTGGGAGAAGAGCATATATTTAAGGAACATACATAGAGAAATGCATAGGTAGGGAACATATGTGGCTAGTGCATATAAACAAGAGACATATGTGATGAAGTGTTAGAGGACACCCACATAGAAGAAATATTTAGCAAAGACATATTTGTAAGGGATATTCACCTCTGATAATATAGAGGTGTGAATGTAGTCTGATGATGATGTCATGTAGTTCTCTTCAGGTCTGCTCCTTGCTGTTCTGCATTAATCTGTAGTATCTATCAGATGTGTCCCTGTAACATGTATTTATGCCAGGTGCTGCTCCCTATTGATTTCCTGTTGCTGTGGTTTGTTTCTTGACCACAACTTTGATTAATTCCATTGTCCATCTATTTTGGGGACTTCATTTTGCATCTTGCTTCTGGTTTCAACTGGAGTCCTTGGTGGGATCCTTTCTCATGAGAGAAAGAGAGAGCTGTTCAATTGCTCTTTTAGATGAAGACTTAGTATCTCCCTCTTTCCCCACAGCTCTCATAGAGGGGCAGACATTTCAAATATCTACTAATCAAACTGGAGAAGGAATGAACCTTCATTGTTTTTTTTAATAGTTAAGAGGTAGAAGGGCCAAATTCATTGGTTCTTTCCTAGAATAGAAGTTTTATTTCCAAAAAAATTGCTTGCCCCTATTATCAAGCTTTGCAACACAGAACCACTCCAGCTACCCAAAGTCTTCCGGTTTAAGTCCTATTTTTAAAAAAAAATCCAATTTACTAATGACTAAGTCAACATCTTTGTCAAAGGCTTTATTCTAACTCCAATTTAGAGCAAGTTAGATCTTAAAAGGGCTGCTCACCCGCATTTAGTATCCTCTTGATATTCAACTCTCACCTATGCCTCCAAGTAGCTATAACAGAAGTCATACTCTGGTAAAACTACCACAGTAGATGGGCTATACCAGTTTGAGGGTAACCAATAGGCTTCAAATCCATAGATAAGTTAAGGGAATGCCTATCCTAAGCACGTGAAGACTTCTGCCAGAATGAGCAGATGAGAACGTTTCAATGGCCATAAATACAGCTGAAGCAAGCACTGTGGAATTCTTAAAGTTTGATCAAACATCAAAGACAACAACTAGACTTTATTGACTCTGAAAGAGAGAGGGAGGCTGATGATTTTGTGCAACTCTGTCTCACATATATCCAATTCACCCAAAAATCACAACATCACTCATCATGACATCATTGATCTTCTTTGAAAAGGAAGCAGCAGCAGCACCACCACCATCAATAAGTACAATAATAGAATGATCTATTTGATTGGATAATGAAAGCATGGTCGCAAAAAATCTTTGAGCAGAGTTTACCTGCTATCTATTTGGACTATTGTAGAAGAGATTCCTACACACCTAGAATGACAGACAGGTAGGTAGCTTAGTATATGTAGGGCTAGCTCTGGAGTCAGAAAGATTGTTACTCCCTGAATTCAAATCTATCTTCAGACACTTATTAATTGTGTGACCATGGGCAGCTCACTTAGAATTTGTCTCCCTCAGTTTCTTCAGCTAGATATTGGGGATTTTAATGTCACCTACCTTTTAGGATTGTGAAAAATAAATAAGATAATATTTGCAAATGCATTGCAAACCTTAAAGCAGTATATAAGTGCTATTATAATATTATTATAATATTAAGAGGGACTACTTGAATTTCAAGTTGCTATACAATTCTGTGTTTATTACTCTGGTCTATTTTATTATTTCAGTACATTAAAACTCATGATTTCATAATGTTATTCTTCATTCTATCGATGTAAATTGCAATCTCTCTGTGCCTTCTTGGCAGTATTTGACCTTTGTTATGATTTTAAAAAGAAACCACCTGGTCATTAACATTCTGGTGAAAACTTTTTCTGTAACTAGCAAGGTTAGTTATCAGACAACAGACACAGAATCTATTGTGGGGTCTCTGCTTAAAGACTTTGCAATCAGGTAGAATTTAGGATTCTTAGGCTCCTTAGACAAAGAAGGAACTTCAGAGGCTAACTGCTCCAACTAACTCATTTTATAAATGAAGAAATGGAATAAAATCCAAGAAGTTTGGTCACTTTCCCAAAGTCACCCAGCTTTTCAGTGTTACAAGTAGAGATTTGAAGTCAGTTTGTATAATGCCAGCGCTAACACTCTTTCTACTGTACCATGTTTATATGTCATTGGTATAACTTTTGGAAACCTTTTGCACCACAATGAGATATCAGAGTTAGATTTCAGTGAGGGGAAGATTCTATGACAAGCAATTCAGCATGCAAAAGAAGTATGAGCTATAGCTCTGCTAACAAAATTACACATCTAATAGCATATTTTAGATACAGATGAATGGGCTGGAAATAGCAAGTGAGATAGTATGAATAATTATCATAGTATAAACTTTAGAACTGAAAGGGACCTTATAGGCAACCAGGTCTTTCTTTCATTTCACACATGAGGAAAGAGAAACCCAAGGAGATTATGGGGGTAGTGTAGTAACAGCGATGGAATTTGCCTTTTCTGTTATATCATGTTTGAGAATCTTGTTGAAAGATTATGATGTAGAAAGCAAACATCTCTGTCCATCTAAGGGTTTTCAGTTGTGGGATGACATGATCAAAATGACTGGCAGACAGGACAATTTTGATAACAATGGGGTAGAGGCTAGTGTTAAAGATAAGGGGTCTTGAGATGGATAGTTCAATGGAAGAATGACTGGGGCCTAGGATCCATGCTTCTCAACTTTTTGGTTTAAATGCAGCATTTATCTTTTCCATGAGGATTTTGACAATGCAGGTGAATCACATACACATGGATTGTAAATGTAAATTCTATACAATTTCCAGAAAATTCATACATGTGCACATGATTGGAAATATGATTTACATACAGCTCCCAGTACACCTACAGGAGCATACTAGTAGTAAATTGTGGAATGCTCTTTGAGTGTCCCTGGTCTAGACAAAAGGAACATCAGTATGGATAGAGAGAAAGGGTAGAGACCAGATGTCAGCAGCAATTTGGAGATAACAGATAAAGAAAGGAAAACCAAATGAAGGCCCCTGAGGGTACTTGCTTAAGAAATAAAGAATAGAAACCTTGAATCACAGTCAAAAATTGTGTGGCTTTTAAAAATTCTGATCACTTGTGAAATATTTGGGGACCAATATGTTTGGGGACATAGCTAATTGATTTTTCATTTCATTTCATTAAATAAGACTATTTCATATGATTAACACAAGTGATGGGTTGTGGATATCTTAAAATTCATAAACAATTAGGAAGTTCCTGGACTGTTATTCACATATTTGCTTTCCTAGAACTAAGGTGTAAAATTGAAATGGAGGAAGGAGAGAGAAGAATGCTTACCCCTCTTTTGCATGATTGTGGATTATTGGAGATTGTAGTGTTATAAGGGCTCAATGAAGTGAGTTAATGTATTGTACAAAGGAGATTTTGAAGGAACTCACCTTTGAAAGGAATCTTCTTCCACTTGGAGTCCATGAAGGATATAATTTATTTTTACTTCTGACTGTTGTTGTATATGAATATATGTTGAGTATATGTTGTTTTTCCCAAAGGAATATAAACTCCTTGAGGGTATGTTTTCATTTTTGATTTGTAAACCCAGTGCCTCACATGCAGGTCTTTAATAATTATTTGTTGAATTGAATTGAATTATTAAACTATCTAATTTATCTAAGTCAAACTATCTAATTAATTGTTAAATTATCTAAAATATCTAAGTCAAATTCCTTTTTCTTCCTCATAATGAAAAAGTAAACTTTTTAGATTAGTTTAGTGTTGGTACAGAATAGTCAATTAATAAATGGCAGTTGATTGATGAATTGATTGATGAGTAAAAATGAAATTTGCAGGGCTTTCATATTGTTTTAAAATACATAATATATGTTCATATATATACACATACATACATATAACAGAATATATACGCAAATGCATATATGTATATAACAAGATTCTCAACATTCTTGAAGGGTTAGTTTATTCTTTTCTTTTTTTTTTTTAATAAAGCTTTTTATTTGCAAAACATATGAGTGACTTTTCAACATTGACCTTTGCAAAAAAAAAACCTTTTTTTTCCAAAGCTTTTCCTTTCCCTCCCCCC